>JAJMHP010000010.1:136023-275703 GCA_030583235.1 Metschnikowia lunata | reverse complement strand
ATAATAATAATAATAATAATAATAATAATAATAACGAATTAATATCTATCACTAATCAATTAGCGATATTAATATCAGGGAATAAATCGATATTATCGAAAATAATTTGACTTGGTGTACTGGCCAAAATCCATGAAAAAGGAGTACAGAATCACTAAATCTTGCAGCTTTCAGGGGTGTTGAAAGCAACGGACGACGTATATGTCATTTAGGACAGTATACCTGGGTACGCCATATACTGAGAAGGGATGCTGTCTTAGAAAAAGTTGATAAAGGCTGCAACCGGAGTTGTTATTAGAGGTGGCATTCACAGGAGCATACAAATTGTTGATAATGTTTGTTTTGCAAAGCGCACTATCATCACCTTGGCATGCCGACTATATGGTAATTTGCCGGTGTGATTTTGAGTTGAGAAAGTCCGGAAACCTTCATAATTTTGCTATCGAGAGAAAACGGATTTCCGATAATACATATCAGGTTCTCAATCCAATCAATGCACACGGAGGAAACGGGTGAAGATCATCATACGCACATCATTCTCCTCCGTAGTGGTTGAGTAAAGTTTTGTACAAGAAACACTTCCACTAAGCATCCTCGACTTATTTGCGTTAGTGATTCACTATTTCGTTAGCGATTCGATATTTCAATATCGCTATACTATAATAATAATATCAAGAAAAATATATTTTATCGATATTAGCGATTTTTTAGTGAAAAGTTGCGTGGCTAACATCACTGGGTACAGGTGCAACGATGTGATCAATCGATCATAAAACAAACCACACTTATACAACCCACACTTATACAACCTCTCAGACTATATCTGTATCCAGAAAAAAACCCAAATAACGCTAATAAGGCTCTGACCAAATGAACCCAAGAACTACCTGAAAACCCCCGGAAAACGGGCATTTCAACCCATCTCTTATTTTTCCCTTTCCCCAGTCTTGCCCTAATACAACCCTCCGCCCTACATGGGGCGCGCACTGCGCACTCTTTACGATTGACGCTTCACGCTTCTCAATCCAAGCTACTCACGTCAACCTCTCTAAGCCGAATCTAGCCGTCTTTTTGTCCCCCATCAATTGACCCCACGTGCCCTTGATTATCGTGTGAAACGGCTTAAAATGAGCGGGCAGCCACAGCGAAGCATGCTGTACCCTTTTTATTTCGGAAAAACATTTGCCCGACGCATGCGCTACGTGGACAAGATCTGCTTTCTAACCGCCCTATTGGTGTCGGTCGTTTTGAGACTTCCCTACGGCCGGTTCTGGTGGAACCTTGTTGAATCTGCCTATCGTGTACCCATACTATTTGTGGCTGCATGGGCGGTGAGAAGCCTGAGGCTCAAAGACTCGACGGTGGAGTACTCACTGGCGAAAACATTGGCGGAGCACACTTTCAAATCGGTTGCATTCAACAAGACGTTTTTGTACCTGGCACTCCTGTTTGTCGGGTCCAGTTTGGCTTTTTTCCTTGTGATGTTGCTACAGCTTCCGCTCGTGGGGAATTATTACGTTTTGGCCAAGGAATTCCGGGTCAAGCCCATGGTTAACGACGCATGGGTGTACTTTTGGTGCCATGCGATTTTCTGTGGAGTATTTTACACTTTGCAGCACGTTTCGTTCCAGCGAAACCGCCTCCAGATCCCATATGGCGTGTCGTGCGTCAAGCCTGACACGGTTCTCTTTGCCAAGCTGGCGGTTTTGGTTTTGGTGGGCACCTCGGTGTTTTTTGCCGTTTTTTGCTCGTTTCTCTCGCCCCTCTTGTACTTTGCCACGCGTTCGGCAATATACAAGGTTTGCTGGCCGGCTCTTGCGGTGTTTGCTCTCGACACCACCATGCCGCCGCTCCACATAGGCGCCGGCAACTTGTGCAACGTTACATTTGCATCCCTCTTGTTGTTTCTTGTGTGGGAAGCAATCAATCACGTGTACAACACCTACGCCACCATTGGCTGCATCGACGGCAAAACCACAATCAGTTCACACAGTCCAGACGCCGTTGCAACGTTGCTTTCGGGGTTACGCGCCGTTGAGCAAAGCCACCAGTTGGCCCGAGCAACCGCTTTCCAGGAACTTGCTCATATTGCTTCTGGAAAACACCCGGACTGTGTTAAAGTCCGAAACTCCATATACAATGCGCACGCGGGCGGGAACGCGTTGTGGCCAGCCATCTTTGACGAGTGTTGTTTGGTGATACGAACCACTTCTTCTCGGATCAATTATCGGTCCAAATCGGACATGGAGGCGCTCAGAAATGGGGATGGTGTTGCTGCAGAAACCGCCGTTGGTTCCGGTCAGTTTCAAAGTGAACTGTTTATCTTTGGCAACTCCCACGACACTACCGCTAACGACACGACGCAAATGGCGGTGAGTGCCACGTCCAGTCCGCTCAAAAAACACGATATCTTCGCCCCGGTCTCTAATTCTAAGTTACGGCTGGGCGCCATTGCCCGGTTTTTGGGGCTTGTGTGGAACCTGTTGCAGCGCAGTTTCGACTCGCTATATATGCCAGCAGCGACGCGCCAAAAGGAACACTTGAAGGCGGAATCGTCCCATTGGAAAGCGATGCTTCTTAAGCTAAAGGATAGATTATTGTCCTCGCACATTGGCGTTGTTTTCCGGCCCACGCTCAAGCGAGACGCCGAGTCACGTGTGTTGAACCCGTCCGTTTACGGCAACGCCGTTATTGCATTGGCTGGACTCACCATGCGTGCGGTGGAGGAAGATCGAAACAATGCCGTCACCAACACGCATATTAGTGAAGTGTTGAACACGCTCGAAAGACCTGTTCGGTCGAGCTCCAACTACACCGACTTTGTGCCTGCATCCGTGTATCTTGGAGGTTCTGAAGACACTGGCAGCTCAGGTACAGGTGGTAAAAAACTGCATTTGGTGGCGCAATTGCATGACTTGACTGTTGCGCAGTTTTTTCACCTCTGTGTGAAGTATAACTATAAACTCAACGACTTGCTGCTTACGTCGAGGGCGTTTAAGCTCGCCAAGTGGGTGACGGAACTATCAATTGCCCAGCAGCAAAAAGAGGAAAAGACACAAATCGCAAAATTCCTCTAGGTCTTGACACGCTTCCAAGATCTTGCATATTATAAAGACATTTTTCCAATGTGGATGTCCAGGGCCCGAGATGAGCGACGCGTGTTCTCGCTAAAAAATCGCTATTATCGATATTAACACGATTTTTCTTGATATTGCTCGTATATATAATAGCGATAGTGAAATGTCAAAGGAGAATGGTGTACACCAGGGTTGATCAAAAAAATTAGTTCAAATTATTATGAGCTATATTCCAATATTTTTACGGTTTATTCGATTTCGATTCTGGCTTTGGACAAAAAAAAAAAAAAAAAAAAAAAAAAAAAAAAAAAAAAACATGTACTCAATTGGATCATTCAGAGCCTGAGCCCCGACCTCAGCACCACCTTAGGAGTCAATAAGTCAGGAGTCTTTGATTTCTCCGGTGAAAACATAGTCACCGACAACCGAAGTAGATTCGTCTACACTGCGATCAAAGTTTTGGGCTAGAGTCTTACTCAGAAGTGAAATGTACATCATAGCTGATTATTTTCAGGACGTGCAAATGGGCAGGGAGACCAATTGGGAGGTCACAGTGGCTAATGCTACTACTTTGGGGCAGTGTTCTTAAAAATATAACTTTTAGCTTATTCGAGAACTTTTGTTTTAGTTCGAAATGATCTTAAAAGTTATCGGGTATTTAGCACATGAACCCGGATATCATAAAATAAAAGTGACGAATTTGAGATTGAGCAAGATCTGGTTCTTTGCCTGCCTTGACGGAGCGAAGCAGGTCTCATAACCTTTCCTTCGATCAGGCTTCAAGATAAGATGATTGGTTACGCTTTTCTGTGGCTCGACAACACCACCAATCTGGCAGGTAAGGAGACAACTTCGGTTCAGGGAACCTTTCTCCAACGTGGTACCGGCTCAAGGAGCTAATTAAAAAGGGCAGGGTTGTCGTACTCTGGGGTATTTACATAGCTAATTGGGCTCCTAGAAGTTTAGTAGATCAGAAGGGACTTCTAGACAAGCCAAACCAAGTCCGCAGCCGCATTGGGAAATACGACTTTATGGTGTGTCGTAACTTTCGACAAAAGCTTGAGCTGGCCCCAAAAAAGATCTATTGGTCAAGAGAATGGAGCTGGCGGCATCCCAGGATCGATTCTAAGTCCACATGGATACGAAAAAGATGAAAAAAGGGTGTAGTATATGTTTGGCGTACTGATTGAATAAACTCGTTAATTTACTCACTAGCGATAGAGATATCTCAAATATTTTTAGTGTTTTCCGCAAAACTCATCTCTTCTTTATTCAAAGGAAGAACTAACGCAGTGAAAATTGGGAACACTGCTCTGGGGTGAGGCTTTCTAGAATCGAGCGATGCTGAGTGTGTCTTTATCTCAAGCAATGAAGCGTCGATTTTCTTTTTCCTTGGTGAAACTTACTTTGAGTATATATCCGATGTTGTTGAGAAAGTCTCAGGCTAAAAATTTACTGTAGAGAGTAGGTGGTGTAAGCTTACCGTTATCTTGATACAACATCTCTTTCCAGAACGCTTGTTATTTCAAAGTGAGTCATAGCTCACATGCCTCTGCTAGAGCCTCTGCTAGAGCCTCGAGTCGAGTCTGGAATCGATAGAGCGACCGAGGCTATTTGCAAAGCTTAGTACATGTATAATGTGTGATGCATTTATGAAGAAGTCAGGAAGAAACAATTGTTATACCATGCGAACTGAACTCGAACAGACAGATCAGTTGAAAATAAAAAAAATAAAAAAAAGAGTGCGTTCATTCGGCGATGCTTTTTAGTGCTCGGCAAAAATGAGATTGGAATTGGCACACTTAGGAGCACATTGACCACTACTAGATCGATTCCGTTTTCTCTCAGATACTCAAGGCGTCAGTACTACTCACCGTGGTCTCTTCAAGTAGGGCTGTATTCGACCTTTGAAGCATAGTGAACTTCTGAAGACAGTTTCCAAAAAGATAAACCGATATCTGTCGAGATAATCTTTAATTGCTGCCACTAGATATCGATTTCGGCAAAAACATCCAAATATGTTTCTAGTAAAAACGCAGTCGAAATTAGCGAAAAAAAATATATAATATAATAATTTTCACCCTTATCTTCTTCGTGCTTTCATTGGATTAAGAACCTAGTATGTCTTATCGAAATTCCATCTGTTCTCGATCGTCAGTTTATAAACGCCTCCGGACTTCCTCAACTCAAAACTACAGCAACAAATTACAACATTGTCGGCACTCCGAGGAAGATGACAGTGCGATTTGACAAAACAACATCAACCGTTTGTTTGCTCCTGTGAATGCCACCGATAACAACATCTCCTGTAGCGGCCATTGTCAACTTTTTCTACGAGTCGTCGGCATTCCTTCTCTATAAGCCGCGAGTCTGGTTATTTTAGAAGCTGGCGATTTTTCGGGAATTGCGGTTTATTGAAATTTCGCCCTTTTCGACAAAACCCCCCGATGAATAGCATATTTAGTGGTTTAAATCGATTCAAAACCGTATAATGGCATCATTCCTTGCTTTGCACAAGTTCCCATCATGTCTGTGCATCAAATTTGCACCATGAAGGTCAATTACGATGTTAGATTGCCCTGTCGCACTGCTGTAGTTCGCTGATATCAGGAATAACTTAGGAAAGGGTTTACAAATAAGCTTAAATTTATTCATGAAGTCAAGGAAATAATCTCAGCAGTGTTTCGTCCAAAGCTCTAAAAAAAAATGAGTGGTCCAAGATCTGAGAACTAGGGCGATTTTATAAGCTTGTCCCAAACCGGTGTATCTACTTCTTCATTAAAGATGGTGGAATCAAGCACTGTGTCTCTGGGCTTGGGTGATTTGATTACTGTAGAAAATCCCTCAAGCAACGGAACTAACATTTCAGACGAGGAAACTTGTATTTTGTCGGAGGAGGATGGTGATTAGGGAAATCAAGGCGATTCTCTTGGTATAATGATGACAGAAATGGACTACAAATAAGGCGTACTTGTTTCAAAGTCAAATAATTACGAAGATAGCCATGGAATATAGAGAGACATTAGTTTTAATCAATTCAGGCGAAATTCCTTTGTTAATCCATACCTTTGCAGTTGAAATGTAGGGACAGGACAAAATGCAGAAATCTATGTATAAAATACAAGAAAATAGTACCTTGTGTGCAAAAAATACCTCGTTTCCCGTTAACCCGGACTTCTGCCGTGTAATAACTACAGCAAGTCCGGCTGATCCAGGTTTTACTATGATATTATAGCTAGCCCTCCTAAAATCATCACTAACATCACTGGCCAGGGGTGGGTGGATCAAAGTGCAATCTTTTCTATCAAAATTACGGCACCCCGTTCACCATATACAAAGTAAAGCGTCTATTTGCCCACGCTGGCCTCCTCGTCATACTGGCCTGTTCCTTTACCTAAGCTTCCCGTGCTGCCCTGCGGCAACGAATCAAGTAAGACTGGCTTCAACACCTCTTCGTCAAACTTAGTAAACCATCTGGCGTGTTCCTCCGCACTCAAAAAGGCCCCCAAAACTCCACTGTGTTTATTTGCACTTGCACCAGCACTGCCATTGCCTCTAGCGATATCTCCCAGACCACGTGTATGAGGGTCGGTCATGAGATCATCGATATCACTTGTATTGAACTCGTCGTCTTCCGCATTGAGAGATAAACTTGTCCGAGAATTGGTACGAGATGACAGCGACCTAACAGTAGCCCCTTTTGATGTAGATAATGCGTCGTTGCTTATAACTGAAGAGGTGCCCGCAGTTTTGTTGTTGAATAAGGAACCCGCAGAATTGAACTTTCGGTTTCCGGCTACACTCATATCACTAGGCGAGTTGCCAACACCCAATTTGGGAGCCACAAGATCAAACTCGTCGTCTGAGTCATTACCATCTTCAACAACGCCCGTTTTGATGCCAAGAATCTCGAGCATAGAAGCAGTTGTGCCTCCAAAGAAGATTACCGTGAGCACAACTACCACCAAAACCGTAGCCAAAAGAGTCGACTTGGCCTCGCCTTGAATCCCCAACGCTAAAGCCACGCCTACGGCTCCTCTCAACCCGGCCCAGAAGATCATCATCTGGTACGAATGGCTGATTTCCTCAGGCTCTGGTTGCGAAGACATTCCGCCATTTAAAAGAACGCTCCGGTTGATTCGTTCGTACTTTGCACGGAACAAAAAGTTGAGGAACCTCGAGAGCGGGAAGACGGCGCACCATCGGGCCACACAAATCGCGACGAAGGTGACAATAATGAGTAATGGCTTGAACACTAACTCAACCTCGGTGAAAAGCGATAATCCAAGGTAGATGAAGATAAAGTTTTCTGAGAGCTGGGCCAAGAACTGGAAGATATACTTGGTGGCAATCTGAGTTCTTCGTGACATGTTGAAGTAGGCGTAATGTTTCAAGGTGATTCCGCAGAAAAGCAACGAGACAATTCCTGACATATGTGCACCGTTGGAAAAGAAGTACGACTGGTAAGCAATCAAGAGAACTAAGCACGTCTCGATTTGCGGGTACCTGCGCACGTGGGAGTGCTTCAAAATCAAAGCCACGAAGATTCCAACCGCCATGCCGATGATTGTCAGGACTGTGAAAGTCATCAAAAACAAGCCTATACCTTCAAACATCGACGAGAACCGCAACGGCTTGCCGTGGAACTGCTGGCACGTTTCGAACATGACAATGGAAATGGCGTCGTTGAGAAGAGACTCGCCAAAGATAATGGTGTATAATTTTGGGTCCACTTTATACGCATTGAAAATGGACAAAATCGTCACCGGGTCAGTGGCTGAAAGCGTAGCACCAACCGCCAACGCATCCACCCATTCAAGTTTCACTCCGTCCACGCCGAGCGCCGTCCAGCAGTACAAAATGGTGCCCAAAACGAGCGAGGAAATAAAGGTGCCTGGAATAGCAAAGGTGAGAATCAGGCCAATGTTGCGAAAAAAGTTCGCCTGATGTAGCTCGTACCCAGAATTAAGAATGATCGGCGGGAGTAAGATATTGAAAAAGTATCCGGAGTTAAACTTGACCGCATCTTGGATATAGTGGCCTGGAGCAACTCGTATCACAAGTCCCACTACCATACCATAGAAAATCGAGAGCACCGTCTCGTGTACTGCCTTAATTCTTCGCTGTTGAAGATAATACGACAGCCACAAAGCAGAGCACAAAAGAAACAACAAGATAAATAGTGCCCACGAAGAAAACATCTCCTCTATCACCGGGTCAGCATCTTCTCCTGGATCCGAAAGAGGAATATCGGCGAAATCGTCATCTTCTTCTTCTCCAGTTATGGCCCTTCGCAAGAGGTACCTTGTACCACGAGAAAGTATTTGCCGCAGCACATAGGAAACAATCTCCATATCTGGGTCGAAGGTAGTGAATAGGATTATTTAGTGAAGTTGAACAGCGAATGAAGTTGAACAGCTAAGCTTAATTAACGATCGCAAATGATGTGGAGGTATCGCACGAGAACGGGCCTGGTTGCAGAGCTTGGTGGGTTGTGTGCAGGAATGGGACATCAGTACCCAGCAACACAGCCAAGACAAGAGACGTTGCAGGGCATTGTGGCGAGAAAAAGGGGTTGAGACAAAAAGTGCTTGCGTCTTTGCCTAGGTTCTTTCAGTCTTTTTGGCCATCAGTCTTTTTGGCCATCAGTCTTTTTGGCCGTCAGTCTTTTTGGCCATCAGTCTTTTTGGCCATCAGCCTTTTTGTGGTGTCAATTCTTGCAACACAGTGTAAGATGCTTCCAGCATGGAGCGCTAGTGCGGATAGTACTGTAGAGAAGTTCCTCCAAGTCTGGTGTATGGCGGAAAAAAGTGAGACGTGTCTTTCGAAGTTCCTGGGCTGAGGGTTCCATTTCGCACGGCTTGTGGCGTCTAGGTTCTAGGTTCTAGGTTCTTGTGGGTCCGTCACACAAGGCAAACCAAATTTTTCAAATCAACATGAATTGTCAAATCTTCGTAGATTTATATTATTGGAGTAGAGCTACGATTGGTTTTTTCTTTCGTTGCAAAACGCTAATTCCATATGATGTCTGATGTTTTCATCCAAGCTTTGGGACCCGGGGCTTGGGCGCGGTGACCAACCAAAACTTTATTTCCACGATTTATAGTTCAATTTTTCATTCTGGCCAAATCGGCTTTTCGGCGATTTCTGTAGCTCTCTTAAAATGAGATTGAACTGGCTCGATTTGTTTGAAAGTCGCGGATTGTTCACCGCTGTTTGTGGTAATCTAGTTTGAGACTCTTGGTAGAACCACCGTCACCTTATTACCAAGCCTCAGGGCCTGAAGAGGGCTCTTGCTGGAATGACCAGAGTATAATTTATCGGTTTTTTATGAGTAAAGTATACGTTTTTCGTTCCTTTTCTTTTTATTAGATGAATTCTAGTGTTTATCATTTTAAAGCGGCGATCATGGCTTCTTTGATTAGAAAAATGGCCGAAACTCAAACGATCAACGTTCGAAACGAAAATCTTGCCGACAAAATTTCCACCATCCGATGGGTCGTTGGCCTTCAAAATATAAGTTTTTGTCGCACTAGCCTTGAAACTGAAAACATGGAAAAGGATGGCCAAAAATCAGAAACGTTTCGAAATTGAGAAAAGAACGAGAGATCACCGGCCTGCTGAAAATAGATTTCTATTACCAAAAGATTAGGCAAAATAATGTGCTTTGGTGAAAATGTTGTGACTTTCTGGCAGGTTTTTGTCATTGCTTCGGCCAGACACCATCACTGGCCCACACCACACAGGAACCTCAAACATTGTGCCAATAAATGTTGGATTAAGCTTTCCCAATCAAAACAAAGCTAAAACAAAAACAAAAGAACCAGAAAACAAAACAGAACACAGGGTAAAACAACAGATAACAAGAAACCAACAGAAACCAACAGAAACCAACAGTACCTCTCTCTTGTTTCCATACTAATTCTTCTTGAAGCTAAACCGCCATGCGCACACCGATCGAGCGACGCCCGAAACAAAATAAAAACAGAAAAAAATACATGAGGGTGCCGGTCGTTAGCCCCGTTATTTCACGCGGGGCACACACTACACAGCAACCTTTCTTACTGGAGCAACCCACAAGCCATTGAGAGTGTTAAGTACACCCCGTGCTACCGCCACCAAAAAAGAAAATGAAAAATGAAGAAGGAACTCTTGCAAGCAGAGCTTCATTAGGCACAGCAAAGTATTCTGAGCCCTGGCCTTTCCTGTCATCGGCGTGGTGTGATTCTCGGTGCAGTCTCACTATTATCAAGACGGTACTTACTACTTAGTATTGCCAAAAAAAAAAGGCAAGTTACGAGAATCGCAATACGCAGGCGCTGTGCCGTTCCTTTCACACAGTGGTGAATTTTCCCCCGTTCTTCCTCCTTTTTTCTTTTTTTTTTTTTTTTTTTTTTTTTTTTTTTTTTTTTTTTTTTTTTTTTTTTTTTTTTTTTTTTTTTTTTTTTTTTTTTTTTTTTTTTTTTTTTTTTTTTTTTTTTCTCTCCTTTTCTTTCAACGGTGGGAACTCGCGACGCTATTTTTGGCCTGCTGATTTCCACGCACCCATCAATCATATCCATCACACCTTTTTATTCCACCCATAATTAACCACCAAATCGAACCACTAACCACACATCTTTTTCTGACCCCTTCACTCGCTTTATCGGGGAATCAAGAAAAGAAAGGAAGTACAAAAAGAAAGGAACCAAGAAGAGAAAGGAACCGAAAACTACTTCACGTTCGCTCTGTATCTTAAGGAAATTGGCAAGTGGCACCACATCAAGGCTCCCTCTTACTCCCTCATCCGTGATCATAATCCACGCAAATATCTGCAAACACCTGCAATTATTTGCACACACCCACCGTGTCTTGACCAATCGATCCAGCAGGCGTATTCTGTGCAACAGTTGTGGACTTTTTAATTTAGCTTTTGCCTTGAAGTGACTTCCTGATCGCCACTTGGCCATACCCTCCAAAACCCTACTGGTCCAATGTTGAGTGTCAACCACAGCGTGGAAGAGATCCATAAATACGAGCAAAATCAACGAAGCTCGCAAATCAACCCAAATCTCTCGTCATCAAATATCTTTCAGTTGAGCCATCCGCGAGCACAACGAGCACATCGGGCACCGTATGCTAGTCAGTTTGTACCTATTACACCACCTGCTTCAAGTTCACCAACGCCAGTCACGGATAAGCGGGATTATTTCACCTTTGGCCCGGCGTCTCATGCAGGCTCCTCTACAAGCCTCGACGCTTATGTGATACCGGAGGAGTCCATCCAAGGAGCATTGAGTGGTGTAGCTTCTGATTCGGTTGCCTCAAGAACCTCGTTTTTGGCTCATTTTTGGGCTTGGTGCCGATCGTGGGCCCCAGAGGTGAACTGGGACGTTGTAGTGTTGTGTGGCTTCTGGTACGCTTTTTCCATTGTATCGGCAAACTCCACCAAGGCCATTTTATCGCGGTTTCTGTATCCGATTACGCTCACCCAGTTCCAGTTTATGCTCAATGCTGTGCTTTGCACGGGTCTTTTTGCCGGGTTGGCGGCGTTTCCTAGCCTCACACGCGCGTTTCCCACCGGGTCGGTTCCAAACTTGCACGATTTTGACTTTTCGTTGGTGAGATTTTTAACCCCTACGAAAACCGCAATCTCCACTACTTTGCCCATGGGTATTTTCCAGCTTGTGGGCCACATTACTAGTCATAAGGCGACATCGGTCATTCCGGTGTCTCTCGTGCATACCGTGAAGGCCTTGTCGCCAATCACCACCATTTTGATCTACAGGGTGGTGTATAAAGTCGATTTCAAAACTGTCACGTACGTGACGTTGATTCCGTTAATGGCGGGGATTATGCTCACGTGCTACAAGCCGAAAAAGTCTCCTTTGGTGGCCCTTGACGATGGTTATGTCAGTGGACTAGCATATGCATTTGTTTCAATGTTCATCTTTGTTTCGCAGAATATTTTTGCCAAAAAGAGATTGACGTATACCCAAACATCAGAAGACAACAACGAGTGTCTCCCCTCACATAAGCAAGACAAGGAGAAGAAATTGGACAAATTGACCATTTTGATTTTTTGCTCGGTGACTGGATTTTTGTTCACCATGCCTTTCTACGTGATTTCGGAGTTTCGCAATGAGGTGTTCTCCTTGACGGAGATCTCCTATACGTTGATGTTTTTGGTGCTTCTAAATGGCTTTTCTCACTTCATGCAGTCGCTTTTGGCGTTTCTGCTCTTGGGAACCATTTCAACCGTCAACTATTCCATTGCCAACATCATGAAGAGAATTGTCGTGATTATGTTCGCCTTTGTTTGGGAGTCTTCGTTCAGTTTCACTGGTCTTCAGACATACGGCATACTTCTCACGGCATTTGGCCTCTATGCTTACGACAAGTGGGGGATAGAAAGAAAAAAGACCCGGCCAAGCTTGAGATAGCCCTGGTGGCACATCTCCGTTGCTGGAGTTTTCTTGTTTGTAATACTTTTTTTTTTTTTTTCATACTAATTATGCATTCGATTTCATGTCCACTCCTCCAGTCAATGATGTTAGCGGTTGGCGAATTGACGAATTGGCGAATTGGAGAATTAGTTATGATGTTATTATGTTCATCATGAAAATCGCTAAAAGAATAAGAAAAACAATGGTTTAATAGTGATCATAATATCGTCATGAGAGCGATGTACATTGTGCGAATACGACGGGATTCAATACAGTATCGTATTCACGAAGACGATGACTCTCAAAATACGTCTTAGCATGCGATTTCAGTTTCACAGGATATGTGGAAAAGAATAATGGAATCTCGACGGCTTCCAAAACCGAATCCATAGCTTTCAATGGCTTTTGCGCCTTAAGGATCTCGCGTTGGGCTTTGACAGGCGACTGCTTGTAAAATGCTAAGCGACTGACTTGTCTTGGGATTCCACTTCATACTAATTCACCCCAGCATATGCATTTTTAGCTGCCATAGGGGCACAAATTTGGAACCTTTACTTTTTCGAGAATTGTAATTTTGAAGTCATTCTTGGAGTGAGTTAACTGACTCACTTGAAAGACACTCGTGTCTACTTTAAAAATGGAATTACTGACTAGTTTTACTAGCATTTATTCAATACTTGACCGAAATCTATCTGCTCTGATGTCACGACGTTACTGAGTAGACTATAGATTCGATAGAAACACACCACTGGATAAGAAATCACGTGAAAGAACACGTGAAAGAAGCTGAATTCCATCAGTTATTGGGGTTTATCTTACATGGATGAAAATCCCGTAGTTTTCAGTACACCACTTTCCGCTGAAAGCAGAAGCAAAAAAGCACATTAAGCTTCCAGAAGCGCAAAGGGAAATTTGAAAATATGACAGTATTACTTCACAATGTCCTACTCGATGGCTAAAGTGATTTTCCACAACCAATAATCGTTTTTGACCAACAGATGCAAATGGTCGAAAGAAAAGTTCCCATATCTATATGGACAAACCTTCACTCACCGTTTTTTTCCAGAGCTATACATTGGGGTCTTGGTCTATGTCAAGTTGGCAGTTACTTCTTATATCTGCCTATGTCTTATTGAGACCATCCAATGAAACCAGTCTGGCTTTCCATCTTAGGGGAGAAAGCGGGTCATTCTGTAGTTGCACCTGACAATAATTATAAAGATAGTAAAATAAACATTTATAGGATGTAATTGCATTGCACGATCGCCACTATCGCAGGTTTTGTTTATTAGACAGTTACTAGTAATTGCAATTTTTTTAAATGAGACACTTCGCACGTCCCCACAGTTTGAAATAAGATCAAGTTATAAGCTACATCCTTGTCTCCATTTCCTAAGCTATCACAGGTTGTCTTAGGAAATATATTTACTACCTTCTGTTTTCATTCTGAGCTTGATCTTCTTGATTCACGGTATGGTGAGGTACTTCAGACTGTACATCATCGCCTTTTTGTCTGTTCCTACCCATTTTCGTACCTCCCGGATACGCCTGAGCGAGAATGATGAATTTTGCATCGTACACTTCAATGTCCGTCGTGTTTAAAGCGTGATACACAGCACTGATACACGGCACATCACCCCTCGTTTCAATGGCCTCCATCGGTATTCAACAACTTCTTGAAGATATCTCCAAATGCCACCATGAATACCGTTTGCCACACACCCAATCCGATTCTAGGCGCCACGCCTCTGTAAAGACCTTTGATTCCGTTATTAGAGTAGATGTACCTGGCGGCAGAAAGCACACTGAGATTTTTTGGTCTGTTTGGATCGGCCGTTTTAGACTGCATCTCCACTCGAATCACTTCAATGGGCTGGTTCCATGCAGATAACCCCCCACCAATAGTGGAGGCAGCAATCTTCTCTACTGCATTCAAGCCGTCGTCCTTGCCCTTACCCATGATGCTTCTTATGGCGTCCTCGGCCAATCTAGAAAGTCCGAATCGGGAGCCCCAATTGGTCATTTGTCTAATTGCCACAGCATTGACTCCCTTGTTAATTCCTCGAATTCCTTCACGTTTGTAAATGTCCTTAAACACCTGGAAAGAAGTCTGCTGAGGCACGCCGGCAACAGCCGCTTGTTTTGCACGGGTGATTTCGACCGTTTTCATGCATGTGCAGAATCCCATAGTAAGATAAGCTTGCGCAACACCACCAGTAACACCACCCAACATTCCCGATATAAAACTTGAAAGCCCCAAGCTGCGGTATCTGTACTCTGCTTCTGCCGAGACAAATAATAAAACTGCGCCTTTCGTCGACGCTTCAATCCAGGCCCATGGAATCAAACCTTGATAGAATCCCATAAGCCCGCCACGTGACCACACCAACTTTCCCGCTTGCAACAACGACAAGTTTCTGTTGGCGGCCATGGTCGTTTTGGTCACCTCGAGCGGCTGGCCCAAAGTGGTCACCTCGGCCAAATTCAACCCGGCACCCAAAAGAATGTTGGAGAAGTTGATTGGCTTTTTTTCGATTGTCTGTGTGGATGTGACAGCCATTGTGGAAGAAGACAATCGGGGACTTTTGGCGGTGAGGTTGTCGGATATTAATTGGCAAAGTTTTTGTGGCTGTGCAATTTTTTGATACACTTGCTCACGAATATAGAGTTTCACCGACTTGATGGTGAAATCTGAAGCTGGGTGTCGTTATCGGACCGTCCTGCATATCCGCACAGAGCACGTGATGCACGAAAAGCAGAAGTGGAAAGATCATCAGTGCTGACCAAGGAGATCCCGACATGCTGGATCCTTTGGCACCGTGTAATTTCACTGTTGAGGGAAATTTCCAACTTTGCTCTCTTTTTTTATTTTTATTTCGGCCAGCACAGTCTGGGAATTGCCCTGTGGATGTTCTTCGAAGACCCCGGAGCGGCGGAGCAGGCCAGGGCTTACACCCGTACACCAAGGAACACTTCCTAATCGGCACGTCCCGAGATGCAACGCGTCAACCCAGGCACCAACCTTGGGCCAGTATCGAAAAATAAGTGCCGAGAAAAAGGATAAGCATTGGACTTTCACATTTCCAATGTTAGCTTCTCAAAATTAGTTTCTCACCAAATTCTTTGGAACTACTCTTTTCAAATGTGGTCAACTTTTTTCTTCTCGTTTTTTTTGCTCTCTTTGGGCGCTTTTTTGATTGGCTATCCATGAGCTGGCGCGATGTTGGCATTGTTGGGAAAGTCTCCGCGGATGTTGGTTGCAATTCGGTTAGTCAGACAAAAGACAAAAGACAAAAGACAAGAGACAAGAGACAAGCTTCTCCGCAAACTGGCCAGATTCCCTCATGGCAGTATTCTGAATCTCCAGTTCACTCTTAGTTGAGTACATCTGATGGGGCTAAAAAAGGAAAGGCACCGGACTCGCAGAGCCAGGGAGATAACAAGGAAAAGGAATGGGTCACCCGTGCCACTAAGAAAGCAGATCCAATTCTGGAACTCCGGAAATTTAAAGTGCTCATTCCCTTTGTCCCATCCATTCCTTTTTTTCCCCTTTTCCCCTTTTTTTCTCTTTTCCTTTCCCTTTCCCTTTTTGCTTCTCATTTGTTCTCTCTACTTTTTTTATCTACTAATCTCACCACACTCACAGGGCCTGGCCTTCTCATTTGTCCTGGCTTCGTGAGCGCATTGGCCGCTTGCACATACTGAAACCCAACTTTCTGAAATCCGCGCGGTCAGATCTGTGCATACGTGATAAGGAGTAAGCCTCCCGGTTCTCGCCGTGTCACCGCAGTCATTGCCGTGTCATCGTCGTATCGTCAGAGTTATTTTCTTCCTCCAAGAAAACATCCCAACATTTCGAAAAAAGAAGAGCCCCCAAAGCATAAAGAAAACATTTTCAGAAATCAACCCGCTTTCTCTCACTAATCACATGCTTTTTACAGGCCTTCAATCCCTGTGCCGGTCTCACGTTCCCTTCACAGGAGCCCGGCTATATTTTTAGTGGATGCAGGACCGGGCGCACTTTTGGTTACTTTTCTCCTTCTTTTCTCGTGGCATCGTGAAATATTAATTTCTTGGTCGAGGTATATTAGTAGGCGCATTTCGCGAGCATATATCATTTCTTCCATCGGCCCACAAGATAAATCACACTTTTTCTGCTCAGAGGCCCGGATCCAAAACACTCCTTTCCTTTCCATCATCCTCTCCTTTTTTTTTTATCATAATATTTTATAATATTTTATAATATTTTATAATATTTTATTCTATTATATTTTATCTGCAAATTTCAATTACACCCACCGTTTCGGCCAACTTCGATGTCTCCTATTGCATCCTTGTCTCTGACAACCACAGGTGCCTCGGGCCTGACCACTACGGTTAAAAAAACTGGCAATATTCGGTCTTTTTCCAACAACGCCACTGCAATCGATACGTATGGAAACGAGTTTCAAGCTCCCGACTACACCATCAAGGATATTTTGCTGGTTATCCCTCTGCATTGTTACGAGCGCAGAACTGGCGAGTCCTTGTACTATGTCGCACGAGACATTTTTTGGATGGTGGTTTTTGGCTACGTGGCCAACAATTACATTGAGTTTTTGCCCCACCCGGCGCTTAGATTTGCCGCTTGGACACTGTACTGTATAGTACAGGGGTTGTTGGGCACGGGAATTTGGGTTTTGGCCCACGAATGTGGTCACCAGGCCTTTTCTGATAGCCGTCTAGTGAACGATACTGTGGGATGGGTGTTGCACTCATACTGGCTTGTTCCCTACTTCTCGTGGAAGTTCTCCCACGGGAAACACCACAAGGCCACGGGCCACATGGACAGGGACATGGTGTTTGTGCCCAAGACACGTGACGAGTTTATTGAGAAGCACCATGGATTATCGATTGACGAGATTGCGAGCGACTCGCCAATTTATTCTTTGTGGTCGTTGATTTTGCAGCAAGGGTTTGGCTGGATCATGTACTTGTTCACCAACGTCACCGGCCAAAAAGTGGCGTCGTCGGCTTGGGGCATGAACCACTTTAACCCTGCTTCTGCCATTTTTGAAAAGAATCAGTACTGGTACATTGTCATGTCGGACATTGGCATCTTGACCCAGCTTTTTGTGTTATACACGTGGTACAAGAATTACGGGGCGTTCAACGTGCTTGTCAATTGGTTTTTGCCCTATGTTGGTGTCAATCACTGGTTGGTATTTATTACTTTTTTGCAACATTCCGACCCACAAATGGCCCATTACGATGCCGAGCAGTGGAACTTTGCCAGGGGCGCTGCGGCCACGATTGACCGCGAGTTTGGCTTCATCGGCAAGTATATCTTCCACGACATTATCGAGACTCATGTCTTGCACCACTATTGCTCGCGAATTCCCTTCTATAACGCCCGCGAGGCCAGCGAGGCCATCAAGAAGGTCATGGGCAAACACTACCGCTACTCCGACGAGAACATGTGGAAGTCTTTGTGGAAATCCGCCAGATGGTGCCAGTTTGTTGAAGGTGATAACGGTGTTTTGATGTACAGAAACGTCAACGGCTTGGGTGTGCCTCCAAAGAAGTAGATAGAGTAGATGGGACTGTTTGTGATGGTTCTTTCTTATTATACACGGTTTATTTAACCCAGGGGATCCGCACTGGAGTGTGTGCTTTGTAGTTGATGTACTGGTTGCCGAAAAACGACACAAGATACTTTTCCTCATAGTCTATTCTCACCCGGAAAAACTGCATGAGCTTAAATGCACCGAAGGCGGCCATGACCCAGTTCTGTAGGAGGATCTGCGTGCCAACAAACCACCAAAAGTACCCGAAATAGCTCGGATGCCGTGAAAACTTATATACGCCTTTGGTGACAAGTTTGTGTTTCTCCGTGCGTGTTTGTTGGATGTGATGGTTGAACGACACTCCTGCAGTGTACATGGCAAGCGATCTGAAAAACTGGCCCACGCCAATAAGAATCAATCCAACTATAAAATGGTACATGTTATATGATAACACCTTCAGCTTGAGTACGCTTTCAGCGATCGAAGCAAGGTATGCATAATGGAGATGACGATCGTTCAAAATAAACGAATCGTCGTCGGCTGCTTCCGTATTATAAATTGCAGTGATGAAAAACTCTAACGTATGAAATACGCACTGGGTTAAGGTATAGAGGGCAACTCGACTATGGGAGGAATTCCATGAGTGTGAAAAAGCAACCACACATATGCAAATGGCCGAAACAGCGCCTAGCGCAAACGCTTTCCCTGCAACAACATGCAAACACACATGTTCTGGCTTATAGGTGGAATAGCTAGCCATTGTTTTTACCTCATTCTTCAGCAGGCTGGTGCCGGTTGAGGAGGTTTATGTATGAAACGGTGCTGAGGCACGCGGAGAGGCACGCGGACAGATGTTGATGCATGCGCCTGTCTGTGGGCAGGAATCTGAGGTAGTGCAAAGACGCGAAAGCCCGCAAGGGCCCAATTGTGCGGGCCTGAAAGGGAAACCTCGTCTCACCCTGGAGCTGTTGGCCCAGAGACCCAGCGTCTCAGAGTGTCTCAGAGTGTCTCAGAGCGTCTCAGAGCGTCTCAGAGTGCATTGAGATGTTTCAGCTCGGTGGTTCGCTGTAGACATGAAACACCGATATCCAAGACGAGGTGTGAGGAAAGTAATTCATACATCTTTAGTTAGCGTCGGTTTTTGGCTGAAGTTACTTTTTATTTCCTGGTGATTGTCATGAATCACGTGGATCCGTCTTGTAGTCAATACTCAAATATCTAAGGCAGTAAATCGCAAATGCTCGTAATCGTGATCGTTACTCGTGTTCGGATTCGCCTTCGTGCAAGGTGCCCTATTAAGTTGCAATCAAATGAGACAATGAGAACCAACGATAGTGATAAA
This sequence comes from Metschnikowia lunata, assembly GCA_030583235.1. Taxonomy (NCBI): domain Eukaryota; kingdom Fungi; phylum Ascomycota; class Pichiomycetes; order Serinales; family Metschnikowiaceae; genus Metschnikowia; species Metschnikowia lunata. The sequence continues at coordinate 256,313 of JAJMHP010000010.1, read as the reverse complement.
CGTGCCATAGAAATACATCCTGTATTTGGGGTTATTACCACCGTTCTAATTAGTCTACCCATTGCCCGCTCCAACGATAGAATGACCGGCTTTGCCACCCTAAGTGTTGGAAAGCTAGTCTGGTTTCGTTAGAAGATCGCACTTAATACATACGCAGATTGAAGAACCCTAACATATTATGACAACGAGGATCATGCTCGTTTTTGTTATCATTATTTAGATGAAGTCTTACTTTGTCTTTAGCTGACTTGTAGGGCCGTCAACTTTAAATCGTATTTTATATTACATGCACAATATCTAACAGGGGTAATTTTCTCAAACACAGAGACCATCAAGAAGTCTCAACCTCAAAAGAACGCACAATAATTCCACAGTCGCCTTGACCTTCTTCTTCATTGCCTTCCACGGAAAGCAATTCAACATGCTCTCATGCGTCAGTGTTTTCAGCACTCGTTTCGTTCTCCTTCACCGCTTCAATATCACCGTCCATAAAGTCACGAGTCTAATCTTAGTTCGTAATTACACTTCGGCACTTGGCAGTAATAGATTTCTCTTTTTTGTGTCTATGTCTCTGACACGAGAAAATATCAAATTAGCGGCTGCTGACATAGCTGGTCCAGCAATGTAATCTTTCGCTATACAATAAAGTATATCGAAAGACGATTTTCGCGTCTTGTAAAACTCAATGAGATTCTGCTCTTCGGGTTCTCGTTCTTCTCCGAGATAATTGTTTCAATTTCGTTTCCGAACTCAGCTTCGCATTTAAGTTTTACAACACCAAGTCCAAACTTAGTATATTAGTGTCAGAAGGTTTCAGGGAGGGTGTCCCCTCAAATCATCTTCTTGATGTCTTTTGCACAGATTGTACACCTCAAAAAGAAAGATTTGATTTTTCAAAGTTAGGAATCTGAAATTTTAGCATTGCAAATATTTGAAGCTTGAAGTATAGATCCAGTGTATTTCACCGGATAAAGCGACTTGTTAGAGATAAGGCTTCTGGATAATACTCCTTCCTTTAAAGCCCTTGTCTTGAAAGTTTTCAAGATACTGTAAATATATGGAATTGTTTGTTGAATTATTGGAAATGACGAAGTTTGGGGATTTATAGGAGGAGCTTAGAAGGGGCTCAGAACACCTCTTAAATATTACAGAGGTCTTCAAAATGACCACATCTTCATTACTTATGTCAAGTCTCTCAAAGTCAGGAATATCTATGATAGACTCTCCCTAACTATAGTGACGATGACGAAGATCATGGTACCGAAAAATATGATAGCAAAATCACGATCTCGAAACCTATGGTAACGATAACGAAGTCTGTTTTCGTGATAGTTGTCGTGATGTGATGAACCTCGTGAACGGAGTGTAACTGACCGTCAGCCAGTGTTCCCAATTTTGACCCAGATATTTCCTTTATCGAATTAATAAAGGACATGGTTTGCGAAAAACACTTGAAAAATTCTAAAGAAATCACTATCGCTATCGAGTAAATCAACGATTTTATTCAATAAATACGCCATATCTTCTCATCTTCCTCTATGTATTTCTAATGCACTAAGACATAAAATTGTGAAAGTAAGGACACTATCCGCATTCACCAATGCGGTTGCAGACTGGTGAGAGCATGAAAGTACCTTCCGCTCTTTTAAGTCTCTAGGAAGCCAATTTTCTTAGGAATTAGATCTTTGAGCCGAATAAATGTTAGAGGAACGCTCCGTAAACCGAAATCGCCGCCTTATCTCCAGTAAATTTTGGTGGTCTTATCAACCTATAAAAGTGCGTAAATGTGAGTTTTGTCTTGGACCCCGGTCAAAGGAACGGTTATGAGACCTGCTTCGCTCCTCAAGGCATTAAAAGATTCAGTTCTTGCCCTATCCGAAACTCGTCACATTTCTTCTATGATTTTCAGGCTCATGTGATGTGCCAGATACTCGATAGCTTTTTAGATTATTTGAATTCTTGGACTGCATAAAAATACGTCAAAAGTTATCGAAAGGTCCATTCGTGTAATCAAACAAGCTAGAAGCTAGATTGCTAAGAGCACTGGCATGAACCACACCGATCCAAGGTGCAACAAATATTTGTTTATCTCTATGGGTCTTTTTTGCTCAACAAAACGTCAGAGGTTACGTAGTTATCTCAAGCAAAGTGAAACTGAAAGGTTTTCTAGGCTAAAGCATCCGGCCAGTGTCAAATACTTGAAAAGGTCGAACACAGTATTCGGTCATTTATACACCAAAACTTAATTGACGTATGAATATCCTCGCAACAACATCGAAATAGTTCGGGATGGCCTCCATATTTTCCAGACCCGAGTCAAAAGATTGCCCTCTAATCTCTATCCCTCGTTTCCTCTATACCCCAAAAACGAAGCACTTTGGACAGCATAGAAACGTCACTATTCAGCCTTCTCCTCATCTATCTACAAGCTTCTGTTCATAAATCTCTTTCTCGTAAACGCCAACCAAAACTTACTAGGCACGTTAGCATCGTCCGCATAGATCTTTTTCAATAAACGGTCGGCCAATTCCTGGCGAAATTGCTGTAAATAGCTTCTCAAAAGTTCGGCGTCGTTTTTCGTGGCCGGCGCCTGGTACACCTCGTTCATGGGGAAGCCCACATCTCCGGGTAACGCAAATGAATCGAGAGCCAAGTTATTTAGCATCCTAACCGCCTCTTTGTATGTGACTCTAGCATTCAATTTCGATAAACAATCGCTGACAAAGAGAATACCGTAAATTAGCAAGCGGTCGGCCGGGCCTTTGATGTCGAAGTTCTTGAAGAAAGAATTTGCCCGGAACAAGTCGAGCGTTTCTTCAATAATGTCATACTCTTGTGTCGGAGGATAAGACGGACCTCTATATTGGGTTCGGATGGGTAACAACACGATATTTCCAACGACGCGTTCGGAGTTTTCTCCAAGAAATGTCGAGTGATAGGCGGGCATAACGATAAGTAGGAGACGCGGTATTGTTTTGGCTTTTTTTTTTGGCTTTTTTTGTGCTGGTTTATGTGTGCCAACTGATGGATAGTTAGTTAATATGGAGTAGATTGGTGGAGATCCAGCAACTGGCGGGCGCCGGCTGTATGCAGGCCGGGGTTTGGAGAATGCACGGTTCTCATTTAACTTCAAGAGATCTGAAGTAATGTGCCATTGTGTGTATTAACGAGTTTGGCATTGGTGATGTTTTAGTGTTGTTTCACCTTCTTTGGACTTTTTATGTACTTCTTTTACTTTATATGCTGAATATTCGCTCTGTTTCATTTTGTTCATTTTCATCCCTCTCTGAAGCTACTGTCGCGTCACGTTCACTTGATTCCTGCTGCGAAACCAATACTCCCACATAAAGGTTATACAAAACAAAAAGACAAAAAGACAAAAAGACGAAAAGACAAAAAAACAAAAAGACATAAAAGTACTAAGCAATAAAACAGTTAATACTAACAACAATAGTTAACAAAACATCAACCAAAGCTGAAAAGTTACCCCCCTTTACAGTGGCTAGCTTCACGCAGTTTTCCGATACTTCAACCAAATACTTGGACATAACAAATATACCCAAAACGTACAGTTTTAACTTGATAGAAGTTCCTCTTTCTGCTCCACCTCCCCCTTTATATAGAGAACTCAATCGAAGAAGTGTTTCACTCACCGTTTTTTCGCTCATTCCATTTCGCTCATTCCATTTCGCTATTTCGCGCCACGGCTGCGAAAAACTGCCCGCCCCTTTTGCTGACTTCTCTATTTCTTGTGTAGTATGAGGCCCCAGAGAAGAATTCGAAGTTTTCACCCAATTATTTAAAAAGTTTAATTCTTGCTCTAGATATACGAGAATTGGTCCGAAGTCTGTGAATTCACATACAGTGCTTGGAGATCACGTGTTAGGGGGTTAAGATAGATGAATAACCCCCGCGTCTTCCAGAAGGGTACCAACATAAGGTCCAAAACGAAAGTATCTGGTGAATTGTGAATACTTCAACGCTGATGTGAAGTTTTTGAGAGAAGGTGGTGAAAAATCGTGGTGAAAAATCGTCAAAAGCATGTGCTTTTTTTCCTTTTTCTTTTTTTCTTTTTTTCTTTTTTCCTTTTTGTCTTTTTTTTTTAACAACACGGACAAGACGGAATATTCGGGCTCTTCTCATTTTGACGACATGGATGGAATGTATGATGAATACTGTATAGGCAAAGTAAAGACAGAGGGGAATCTGGATTGATCGCTTCTTAAAGTAGACTCGACACAAAACAAGTCTGAAATATCGAACCTCCCTCCCTTTCTTTCTTTCTTTCTTTCTTCTTTCTTTCTTTCTTTCTTTCTTTTTTTTTTTTGTCTTTGAGAAACTGTCGATATGACTACCTGATTAGGTGATCTTCCAACGGCTATGCGGGCAATCGCCCATATAACGGGTTTCCCATGCTTTCCAGTTGAAAGTGTCTCTGGGAATTCCCCACTGGAAAAGAACTTAAATAGTCGGCCCTTTTCCCACTGTTCTCTAAAAGGCAAGTTCTAGTCTACTTCACAATGAATACAATTGATACGTTTACCGAACCTAACAGAAAGGACGAGAGAGAGAGAGAAGGTTTCCCCACGCTTTTCCCATTGCAGCCAGAGATACCCAAACATGAACGGGATTGTTTGGATGCTTTGTGTTCATTGAACAATGGTGATCTATTTTAAGACTAAGTGCCGCACAGGGCTCAGCGGTACCCACTGCACGCTTGCCTAAAGATAGACCAGGACAAGTGGTGCCCATAAAAATTACGGCAACAAAAGCAGCCCCAGGAAAAAGAGTAAAAGGGAAATAAGATTCCGAACAAAAAAAAAAAAAAATTCAGAGCAACAATTCGGAAAATAAGAAAAAAAGAAGGTAAGGAAGAGAGAGAAAAAAGCGATGATATTCTTAATTTGGATCACACGAGGATCCTTCCAAATGTGGACCTTCAATTGCATCATGTTAATTACATGAGGCTCGAGGGCTTGAATCAAATGAACATGCAGAACAAACACACGGCCCGCCTTGTGTGGTATAAATCGACTCTGGCTCATATTCGGGACTTGGGAGAAAAAAATACGAAAGAAAAGAAGAGATACCCTAGAAATGCCCTTCACAACTGAAGCCTGTCTTGTTAGTGTCGTCTCAATTCAGTGAGGCGTCAGCTCGCAGTGGAGCACCAAATATTCCAAACCAATTCGGATGATGCGAAAAGACTGAGCCACAACATTCTCTTAATCGTCACGTCAATGATTCTCCATACCTTTCAGTGTATTTTCTCTTTATTTTGTGTTCTTTATTTTGTATTCTTTATTTTGTGTTCTTTATTTTGTGTTCTTTATTTTATTTTGTGTTCTTTATTTTACTTTGTTTTCTTTATTTTGCTTTCTTTATTTTTGTTTTCTTTATTTTACTTTGTTTTCTTTATTTTGTTTTCTTTATTTTGTTTTCTTTTGAATTCTCTCCTTTTTTCTTCACTAATTTTGTATTCCTTTGATATCTCTCCTCCTGTCTTTTTTCCCCTCTTCTTTTTTGGCTCCACATCCCCTGTGCATAGTGATAGTCCATGCCATAACAGAACACTTTCAACAGTGCTCACCTAAGAAACTCGGACACACTTTCAAGCCTTTTGGTGTGCGCGTGCTGGGCAAATGCCCAAGAATTAATCTAACAGTTTGAAACGTTCATATAATAAAGACGCCCACAAAAAAACAGAGAAGTCAATAAGCCAAACCCAAGCAGACATGAAAATAGTCTAGAATTCCCTTTTTTTCACCATCTTCTTTCAGCCTTTTTCGATTATTCTCCTTCTCCTTCTCCTTCTCCTTCTCCACTTTCACTTTTTGTTCACTTCATTGTTCAGTCGGTCAGACTGTACACTGTGCGCCGGGTATTTTTTCTTTGCTCTCGTTCCCAATGCTTTCCGCACTTCCCTCGTTTCTCGCATCTTCTTATGCGGGCATGAGACTAGGGCCACTACGCAAGCCCCAAACGTTTGCCGGATTCTTCCTACACCATAAGCTTCCATCATAATTCTCTCTCGCCTGTAAAACCACTATTTGCGGCTTCAAAGATAATTTTCTCCAGGTAAGACATTCGAGTGAATCTGCTAGCATTTTAGCAACTTTTTTAATATTTTTCCTTTTGCTGAATCGTACATTCTTTGCTGGCGCCCGCAGATAATTTATTGGGGCGAACTTTGACTGACCTTGAAGCGCCTTGCCTGAGACAGGAAATTTCCTCCCAACTTGCTGACAACTTTTCACACCAAGATCCATACACTAAGGAACACATCCACACTTGGCCACACAAGATCACAAGGAAACGACAAAAACACGCCACTTACAAAGCGCCGAAGAATAACAAAATAAAATCCAAAAAGATAAATAAAACAACGACCACTGTGTTCTGCGTTACCCCTGAAATAGCCGCCGAGGAACCCGAAAAGGAGCTTGAATCATGTCACGCCCTCATTCCGGTGCATCCGCCAGCCCGCACAAGAGTGAAATTAACCTTCCGCCTCACCTAATACCGCTGGCATTGATGAGCGCTTCTGTTGGAAACCATGATGGCCCTGTCGAGAATGGAAACGCTGTCCCTGGCCCCAATGGGCCAAATACCCATAATCGGAACGTATATCGAGGCGAGCCTGTCCAGAATGTCAGCTCTATAGGGGCCCGGAAGTCGCCCTACGGTGGCGATACATTTGTCTCGTCTCTGCAACTGTTATTGTCCCACCACAGGCACGCCAGTCCTTCAAGAGAGAAATTTGCTCCTTATCCGATTTCCGAAACTCCGCCGACGGGAAATATCACCAACACAGCTTACAACCAAGAAGCGCTGTATTCTAATGGCGTCGATAGAGCGGAAAGGGTGCCTACGAGTGGGAATATTGATGGTAACTTGGGCTACGATCATGGTTCTCATAGAAGTGGCGATCACCGAAACGACCATCGATACCAACAGCCACTCCCTCACCAGCACAGACAGCAAATTGCGTCACAAAAGGTGCCGGCGTTGCAGCATCACAGATCCACGCCGGACTTTAGGCCGAATCAGGCCATGGCCCTGCAGCAGAGTCTCCATCTGCCACAGGAGCAGAAATCGCAGTATCTGGCCGGTACTTCGATGCGACCAGGGGGCCATGGGGGTCACTATGGCCAGGCCCAGGGGCAGCCACATTACGAAAGATACCATCAGCAGCAGCCCATGCCAAATGCGTACTCGACTAACTTGCCGCCACTAGCCGACGATAACCGAGGACAAAGACCGGGACAATATCCCCAGAACCAGCGCATGCATCATCAGCAACATTTTAATAGCAACTCTAGCGTTCCTTCAGGATATCCGGATGCCGCCGGCGTTCCCGGGGTTCCCCTGGGATATAATTCAGATGGACGTCGTGTTGTGACCTCCCCGTCTATGCCTCTTTACAATGCTGACACAATTCAGGTGCAAAGGCTACGCAAAGACAAGGATGCGCGTGAAAACCGCACGAAATCGTTGACTGCCTCGCACCAGCCTATGATGATGAACAATATGAATGGCACTTCCGCGGCTCCAATGGCTCAGAATCTGCGTACAGCGTCAAGCGGATCATCACACACATTCTCGTTCTCGTCAAAATCGCTCAGCTCATTGGGGAAGCTTTCGTCACTCTCTACCAAAAAGTTCTCCAGCTCGAGCTCATTACAGAGGGATCGTAACACCTCGCAAACGACTCTTGCGACAGTCAAGTCGAACTCAGCACAGGGGCCAAAGAAACCTGTGGTTTACCCTGCGCTACTTTCGCGAGTAGCAAAGGCGTTTAAAGAGGGAATGCTCTTGACCATCAACATGAAGGATGGCCTTGAGTACCATGACTCTTTCACAGGCAAGGCTGCGATTGATCTCATTTGCGACATCATAAGAACAAATGACCGCAACCTAGCATTGCTTCTTGGCCGTGCTTTGGACGCACAAAAGTATTTCCACGATGCAACTTACAATCATAGATTGCGTGACTCGGCTAATGAAGTGTACAACTTCACCAGAGTCTACAGCGATGTGGAGTTTTTCGACGAGAACAATATTACAACTCGTTCGTCGTCCATGTACAGTGCATCTGCACCAGGCGTTAATACTGCTCCATACCCCACGCTGAACTTCCCACCTATTCCAGGTAGCCCAATTGAGGGAATCCAAGGAAGCTTCACTAACTTATCGAGAATTGGCGCCGAAAAGGAGTTTACTGAGCAATCGAGAGTTAATGGCGTTTTCACTATCTTGACCGAATGTTACTCGCCTACGTGCAGTCGCAATAGATTGTGTTATTCGATAGCATGTCCACGGCGTTTGGAACAACAAGCAAGACTCAATATGAAGCCCAGAGGTGGTTTGAGAAGGGCTGTTCTGCGGTTGTCTTTGCATGATACTGAGGCCACGAAAACGTTATGGCACGAAACCGTTGATCAGTCTGTTTTGGACAAGTTAGACAAGCACGAAAAAATGAGACAAGAGTTAATCTACGAGCTCATTTATACGGAAAGAGACTATGTCAAGGATTTGGAGTTCATGACCGATTTCTACATCATGCCGCTACGGAACCCGGCTAATAATATTATTCCTGAGAGGGAGCGCGACGCTTTCATCCGAACCGTGTTTGGTGGCGTGAGCGATTTGTTACGCTTGGCCAAAAGCTTAAGTGAAGCCTTGACGACGAGACAACAGCAACAAAAACCAGTGGTGGAGTCTATTGGCGATGTTTTGCTTCTGTTTGTTGGCAGTTTTGAACCGTTTATCAAATACTCGGGTAACAAGGTGTTTGCCAGTTTCGAGCATGAGCGGCAACAGCAAGTCAACTTGAAATACGCAAGATTTTTAGAGGCCATTGAGAAGAAGCCCGAGTCAAGAAAACAGGACTTTCTGTCTTTTCTCATTAAAGGTGTTCAAAGACCAGCAAGGTACCAGTTGTTGATTAGCGGGATCCTTAAGAACACCAAAGAAGACTCCACCGACTACAAGAACTTGGTTAAGGCAAAGGAAGAGATTGAGAAGGTGTTGGTGAAAATCAATATCCAAACTGGTGAAGCAACTGATCGTCATAAGGTGATGGTTTTGCATAGGCTTTTGGGAAGACAAACTTTAGAGGAGAGGTTCAATTTCAAGTTGACCTACAACAACAGAATTATCTACCAAATCACCTTGAGCAGAAAGAGGGATAACGAGAAGATTGATCTTTACTTGTTCGAGCATGCTTTACTCATGGTGAAGCACAAAATTCAAAACAAGAGAGAAGTTCATAAGGTGTTTGAACGCCCAGTTTATCTTCCGCTTTTGTTTATGAACAGTGGGTATGAAACTCCTACTTTCAAGACTTTGCTTCCATTCCGTGAAGACGGGTCTCTAGTCACCGATACTGGGTTGAAAAACAAAGTCGAAAGTTCTGCTTATAATCCAGTTTCGTCGTCACAGCAAAAGATGCAATTGAATTTTTTCGGTTTGGGTAGCAACCCAGTGCATGTGTCTCTTTTCGCAGATGATTTAGCCAATCAAAACCAGGTCTTACTGCAGGTACAACAGCAACAGAGGAAGTTGATTGCGAAGCACGACGTATTCTCCATCTCCAAATATGAGACGAGGAGATTTACGGGCAATAATAGGATAAACTGTGCGGTTCCTTGCTATGGTGGAAAGAAATTAATGTATGGTACTGACTCGGGTGTTTGGGTATCTACCGTGCGATCAATCAGTGTGAATTCTGTCGAGAAGATTTGTTCTGATCCTACCATGGTGATCAGCAAGCCATATGTAACTCAACTCGAGGTCTTGGTTGAGTATTCGAAAGTGTTGGTGCTTTCAGACAAGATTTTATACGAGTTTGATTTGTCTTGCACGGACTCATTGGATCACGTGAAGAACACCAGGAGCGGAAAGATCATTTTGAACCATGTCTCTTTTTTCAAGACAGGTGTATGTGACGGGAAGCTTCTTTTATGCGCGGTAAAGAGTGGAAATGCAAGAGCCATTAATATAGTGGAGCCCACCAATCCGTTTGACAAGAACAAGAACAAGAACAAGAGACTCGAGGTGCGTGAAATCACGTTTGCATCGGACCCGGTGCTGATTTCATTTTTGAAGACGAAATTGTGTATCGGATGCACCAAAGGATTTGAGATATTGTCACTTGAGGCCGGCCGCAAAGAGTCGATTTTAGACGAAGCTGACCCGTCTTTGGACTTTGCTACACAACGAGAAAGTGTCACGCCTCTTGCTATTCACCGACTCGATAAAAACTTCCTCTTAAGTTACAGCGAGTTTTCGTTCTTCATTAATCGAAACGGTTGGAGAACAAAACACGACTGGGGGATCTTTTGGGAGGGCACGCCGCAGAATATTGCTTTGTTTTACCCGTACTTGCTTGCGTTTGACCCAGGGTTTATTGAGATTCGTGACTTGGAAAGCACAGTTTTGATTCGGGCATTGGTCGGGGAGAACATTAGGTACCTTCACTCAAATGAGCACGAGGCATTGTATGCTTGTGAGGAGAATGGATACGATATTATTGTGTCGATTGACTTTTTGAACTTGAAGCCAAAACAAGCAGGGAAGGAGGCAACAAATTAATTAGAGGAGAAGCACCAGGATAAGCTGAGAAGCTTGGAAGGGAAAGGTAAACAAAAAGGAGATGTTTTTGAACGTGTATCACTTTGATGAGCAAAATTGAAAGCATACCATTATATTCATGTTACCGGCATCTCACCGAATAATCAAAACCATGGGGCATTTCTTCCATAGTACTGTAGTTGACGTAGATCTGGAAATTATCATGCTGACAAGGACCACGCTCGCAACCACGCGATCCGCATAGTGGATCCCCACGCGGTCGGTCGCGTTTATTCGGAACTCCCGAGCTATATGCAGGTCGGATCCAACACAGCAATTCTCCCCGTGCTTACAGTTCCCACACCGCCCACACATTTAAATATTGACAAGATCGTAATTAACCTTCTAGATACTGCAGATCTGTGTAAAAACCAAACAAGTAATTTTCCCAGAGTTTGCATCAGTTTTTTCTCATCACTTTCCTTTTTTTTACGTGGCTCTTTTAACTGCGCGTTCGTCAAAACACTCAAGCACATGAAAGCAAGGCCCGAAAAAACCTACGTGGTCCTGCAGAAAAGACGGGTTGCGCCTACTTTTTTAGTGTTCAGCTTTTCGCTACGTAAACAGATTTCATACAACCCGACTTCTTCTTTCCAACAGCGGGAAATCGGAACTATGGCTGAGATCCAGGAATTGCTCACGCACGAGCCCGTGCTCCAGTACGGCTTGCCCTCGGTCGAGCGGCCGTTTGGCATCCATTTATGGCCGCTTTTCCTGGCTGCTTTTGAAAAAGTAGTGGGTTACCCGGCCGAGCAGTTTGACTTTGTCTACAACCAAACCTTCTTGGCCAACGGCTGGCTGGCCATCGGCATTATCATCGTGTACTACACAGTGATCTTTGGCGGGCGGTATTTGTCCAACAAACTCGCGTTTCCGGCGCTTAAATTGAACTTTTTGTTCCAGGTGCATAACTTGGGGTTAACGCTCGCGTCGTTGCTGCTTTTGTTCTTGATTATCGAGCAGTTGGTGCCGATCTTGTATCACCATGGGCTCTTCTATGCGATTTGCCACCGTAATGCATTTGCTCCTCGCTTGGTGACGCTATACTACTTGAACTACTTGACCAAATATTGGGAGTTGATCGACACGGTATTTTTGGTGTTGAAGAAGAAAAAGTTGTTGTTTTTGCACGTCTACCACCACGGCGCCACCGCGTTGCTCTGCTACACGCAGTTGATGGGGCTGACGTCGGTTGAATGGGTGCCAATCACTCTCAATTTGGGTGTCCACGTAGTCATGTACTGGTACTACTTTTTAAGCGCCAGGGGTATCCGTGTGTGGTGGAAAGAGTGGGTCACGCGGTTCCAAATCATCCAGTTTGTGTTGGATTTGGGATTTGTCTACTTTGCCACGTACACTCATTATGCCTACAAGTACTTCAAGTCGTTGCCCCATGCGGGGGATTGTTATGGGTCTGAGTTGGCGGCCTTTTACGGCTACTTGATTTTGACCAGCTACTTGTTGTTGTTTATTTCGTTTTACATCAAGGTGTACAAAACGTCGGGAAAAAAGGCGTCTGCAGCGGCTTCTGCCAAAAAGGTGGCTTCAGAGTCCGTGGGCAAGGCATCTGGAATTGATGCTGCTATCTCGCCCAAGACCCGTTCCAGAAAGGTGTAAATTATGGCTTTTTTTTTTGGAAAGTGAAGGCGGAAAATGGATTGAAGAAACGCGAAAGCGACAAAAGTGTGATGAGCGTGAAGCAGCGTGAAGCGGCATCTAATTAATATAATGAGATTCAAACCAGAAAATTCAGTGTAGGTGCTCGTTTGGTCCATTTATTGATGTGGCCATTTTGAACCGTATTCCGTGCAAACAGACATGCAATTTTTACCAGTGAAGCCCGATAATCAAAAGAAGTCATGCCACGGGTGTTTTTCTAGTCAAGTTCAAGTTTAGGGTCTCCGAATTAACGAATGGATGATTTGATAACTTTTGACTTCTTCTTATATAATCGATTGCTGGAACGTTTGCCCACTTCTATTCCTCGATAAGATCATCGGTACTTCTGGCAGGTGTGAACGGGTCCTGTTTACGATATTTTCCCCTTAAATCTTACCGGCTTAAGGAGCTAATTGAAAAGGGTGGAGTAGACTTGAACTTAACCTAGCAAATCGGGCACCTAGAGACTTAATATAGCAGAAGGGACTTGCAGACAAGATCCAACTAAGTCCGCAACTGCATTGATGAAGACATTTTTATGGTGTGTCTTAAGCTTCGACAAAAGCTTAAATTCGAAAAGATCTGCTTCGGTCGGAAGAAGTTACAGGCATGGTATTGGTGACTTCTCGGGGACAATTCTTGTCTAAATGGATACGAAAACAAAACAAACAGTAGTAAAGTTTGCCGTATTTATTGAGTCGATAGAAGCAATAGCATCAGTTCATCCAGAAACTTCCTTTAATGCAACTATGTACACAGAGACTAGGGATCTCTTAAAACTCAATCATTGATACTAGGCTCTCATCCTCTCACATCTTCTGAAGTATCGACTTCTGCCCGTATAGGCTTGACACAACTGACATATCTCTAGAAATTTTGATTTCATGCTCACCCAAGTAATCGATAATTTTGTCCAACATTGGGGCGTCTGTATCGTGATCTGTGAGGCTGAGGTATCCGTTTGTCTGGTCACTGTTATTGTCACTTCTAGACCTCCTTGCCATCCTCCATCTACAGTCGCTAGGTTGCACGCTCAATGCATGTCCTGAGTTTGGGGCGGCGTCTCGGCTCCGATCAGTTGAAGATATGTGTCTGTGCCGATGGATTCTTCAATGTCACTCAATCTATAAAGCTTCCTATCCTTCCGGCAAGCTTTCCTTCTTCTCCGATCGACCCAGGTACTTCTGTAGATTTCTCAATTTCCACGTCATGCTTGTATGATGCCAGTAATGCCAGTCAGTAATGCCAGTAATGCCATTACTGTCCATATCAATAGCTTCTAAGGGTCCCGCGTTGCGTCTGTCAAGTAGCCGGTCTTAAAGTTGCTAGACAATAACTGGCTTGTCGAAGGATTCCATTTATCACCGCAATTATACCTTTTTAGGTGCCGTTGTGGCACAAATGTGGAACTGTTTTTTTTTGTGAGAAACTGTGGTTTCCAAATTACCTCATTTCATTGAGTTACTCAACTGCTTGTAACACAACCGTGAAAATGGAACTTAGGGCTAGCTTTCCTGGCCTCTAGGGTAATACTTATCCAGTATCCATATACTCTAATGTCACGAATTCAATGAGTACAACATACCAGTGGATAAGAAATCATTAATGGAGAAATAAAGGAGAAATAAAGGAGGAATAAGGAAGGAATAAGAAAGGAATAAAGGAGGAATAACTGAGTCAGTCATTCAACTTGTTCTTTCCACACGGACACAAATCACGCATAGTTCATTACACCACATCCGATGAAAGCAGAAGCAAAAAAGCACATAAAGATTCGAAAGGCCCAAAGTAAAATTAAAGTGTATTACTTTGCAACGTCCAAATTTGTCGACAGGGTAGTTCCATACTCTAAAAGAATTCACTCACAGAATGTCATGGATCCAGATACTTATGTCACCACAGTTTAAAAGTAAGACAAAATTACAAGCCATTTCATTGTTCTCTTTTCCGAGGCCATTACAAGTTGTTTCAAAATATCTGTATGGCCTTCTGTTCATTTTTTGACCGTAATTCTCTTCATGTTCTACCCCATGGTGAGTTACTTCAAACTTTCGCCCATTCGTCGTCCTTTCGTCGCACAATCGTACATTTCTCACCGTTTTCGAAAAGATCGGACACGTCTTTACTAAAAAGATGGATTCTGGAACGTACACGTGCATCCCAATGTACGTCGTATTTAGACTGTACGTTACCGCATTGAGTAATGGTAGGTGAACTATTCTGTTACACCGTTCCGGGTATACGTACCCCACCTGAAAACCTGGGGAAAAGGCGTAGGGCTAAATATCGCCCGACTTTATTGCGCGTTAAAAGAACGTCCACAATTCCACATAGCTGTTTTTGAATTTTTTCACGATGTTCTTCTGCCGCAGTCTCAAGTCCTCCCGAAGTTTTGCAGCCATATTTACCATATTCCAATTTTGTTATATGCAACAGTACCGAAAGAAACAAAAGAGGAACCAGGATTCTTCGATCTTTGTATGGATACGCACGTACTTTCTTGGCCAAACCAAAAGCGATGACCGGGGAACGAGGAATTTTCTTATATTCAAGTTCCCTATAGCGAGAATAGATTGTATCTCGCCGTTCGGCACACAGTATGCGAAGACAATAGGGCTAATTGAATCAGTGCTTTATCGTACAGTTTGGATACGACGTACATTGAGATGTACAACCCAAAATCCTTCCTTTTCGTACAGACGTGTCCTATCGCTACCAAATCGGAAAGAAATGAATGAGTTTATATTCTCCGAATATTTGCAGGTTTAAACGTAGAAGTCGCTCCGCTCAATTGGCCCGTTCAACTGGTTGGTAAGAGTCGGAAATCTGCCACGGCGTGGCGCTATGACTCCGTTCCAGTATTGCATGTTTGGATAGTTTTTTAAACAAATGTTTAAATTTGTCTCGATCGAGTGCTTCTCTTCCACATAGCAAAGAATACATTTAATGTGGTCTAGAGCACCAGAGTGCTTGATATTTCTTGCTCCAATCCCCCGGATCCTCGTCTGTTTTAGAAGAATTTTGAACATGCTCGTCAATGATCTCTTGTATAATAGTCTCCTCAGTCAGCGCCTCATGTGGCTCTTCAGCGTCATCATATTCATCAAGGAAGTTATTGACAGCTGCTGAAGTATCCAAGTGTTAGTTCTCGTGGAGTCTGCCAACCAAAGTTGCAATATTCTCCGTCGAGATTAATTCTCTACATTCCGCAACTATAGATTCTGTTGCTTGGGTTTGTTCACTTGGTAGAGTAAGCAATCTCGTCTTGCGCCAACAATTTCGGAATATTGCAGCAGGAATATTACTCCATGCTTTATTGCACCACATCACTGATTGCTTCTTACTAACCCCTTCCATGATCTCACGTGCCTTGTTCGATTTCGTCGAGTATGTGTGTCACAAATGACACTTGATAACAGGATTTCAGTGACCATATAATGCCTCGATCCAAAGGATGTAAGACTGCAGTCGTGTTTGGCGACAATAGTTTAATTTCGATGTGAGGAAGTGGTTGATCTATTGATTCCCCAATCAATAGCCGCTCAATGAGTTGAACAAATCGCATGCAGAAATTTCTTTGGTCGATCTCATCAGTCCTGGGAGGTTTCCGAGACAAGGAACGGCTGTTTCAGAATACCCGTCGGACGGGGAAGCCCCAAATGAATGCCAGCTCTATTGTAGAATCAATTTCGGTCAGATTTCGTGCTAATAATGCCTATAGCCATTTTGATTTTGCACCAAAATTTCGGAATAGACATATAGTGAGCATATTTTGGCCTTTGCATGTGAAGTATGCCTAAATTGTATTTTTTAGGCATAATGAAGTGATTATTCCTATAACTATGATGCCTATAGCCATCGGAGAGCTTATGACGAATGTACGAATGTTTGAAGTACCTCACCATGGGGTGGTACATGAAGAGGAGAAAGCTCAAAAAACGAACAGAACCCATTACATATTTCTAAAAGACCACTTGCCGTGGCTTAGGAAACGAGAACAGGGACATAACTTGCAATATTCTCACTTTCAAAATGTGGGCACTTGGTTATCTGAATCAAACACTTTCCTTGTGCAAGTCCAGGCCCCAAAAAAACGATATTATCGCTTAAAGCAAGTGTCTAGCTGGAACAGGCCAAGGGCTCGATGAAAAGCTGTGGATAATTCTGTGAATTGAGTCTTGTTTCTTTAGCGTTGGGAACTAAACTGTTGAAGATTTGTTTTTGCACATCATGTTCGATTATTGCATGTAGAAAAAATGCTTAAACCATTGATTAGGACGACGCAAAGTAATATTCTCAAATTTCACTTTACGCCTCGGGAGGCTTTATTTTTTTTATTTTTTTTTATTTTCTCTCCTTTCATCGGAAATTGGTATAATGAAACCTGCGTGATTTTCGTCCTTGAAAGAAAAAACTGAATGACTGATTCGATTATCCCTCCCTCAATAGATATGTTGGTCAGTGGTGTGCTTCTATGTATAGTGGTAAAACACTCAAGAGAGTCGTTACCTTAGAGTACATACATTTTGAACAAGTATTACCCTAAAGGCAGTGTTGCTGAAAATACCCTAATCGATGAAAAAGTATTTATTGTGAGCTAGTTTTGGCACTTCTCAACATACTTTCATGATTATGATTAGCGACTCTTTGTGAAATATCTTCTTTTTACCTCTTTATAGGGCTTCGCGAGTTATTTTCTTTTTTATTCAAGCGATTAAGGACAAGTTATTAATAACTTTTCGACTACGAGCGCCTCCTCTCAAATCAGATGTATCATTCGAAAAAAAAAAAAAAAAAAAAAAAGGAAGAAAAAAGAAAAAAAAAAAAAAAGCATCCTTCGAGGGAAAAGATACCCGAGTTCCAGCAAAGGTGGATAATCGCTCGGGCTGAAAACAACTGAGGATCCGGGAGACTACCAGATTGGGAAACCAGAGCCGATGCCAATGTCGTCTAATGTAGGCCATGACATGCTAGACAGAAGGCTCGGAATGAGCCACATTTCACCAAGTCTAGGCAGGTCCTCCACCCTTACAGAAAGCATGATACAGAAAGCATGATACAGAAAGCATGATAGTACACTCTCCGATGGCTATAGGCATCATAGTTATAGGAATAATCACTTCATTATGCCTAAAAAATACAATTTAGGCATACTTCACATGCATAAGCCAAAATATGGTGACTATAGGTATATTCCAAAATTTTGGTGCAAAATCAAAATGTACAGGCATTAATAGCACGAGATTTGGCCAAAATTGACTCTACAATAGAGCTGGCATTCACTTGTGATTACCCGTCCGCCGGGTATTCTGAAAAACACCGTGCCTTGTCTCAGAAACCTCTTATGACTGAAGGGATCCACCAATGAACTTTCTGCATGCGAGTGAAATATTCGTCACACACATGCTCGACGAAATCGAGCAAAGGCGAGTTATCATGGAAGGGGTTAGTGAGAAGCAGTCAGTGATGTCGTGCAATAAAGCATGGAGTAATATTCCTGCTGCAATATTCCGAAATTGTTGGCGCAAGACGAGATTGCTTACTCTACCAAGTGAACAAACCCAAGCAACAGAATCTATAGTTGCGGAAATTAGAGACTGAAACTCAGTGGAGATTCTTGCAACCTTAGTTGGCAATCTCGACAAGGATCAACACTTGGATACTTCAGCAGCTGTCAATAACTTCCTTGATGAGTATGATGACGATAAAGAGCCACATGAGGCGTTGACTGAGGAGACTATTATACAAGAGATCTTTGATGAGCGTGTTCATCCTTCTAAAACAGACGAGGATCCAGGGGATACTGGGGAGCAGGAAAATATCAAACGCTCTGGTGCTCTAGGCCACATTCTTTGCTATGTGGAAGAGAGGCACTCGACCGAGACAAATTCAAACATTTGTTTAAAAAACTTTCCAAACATGCAATACTGGAACGGAGCCATAGCGCCACGCCGTGGCGGATTTCCGACTCTAACCAACCAGCTGGACGAGCCAGTTAAGCGGACCAACTTCTACGTTTAAGCCAGCATATATAAGAAAATTGATATACAGTAGCTATTTTTGAATGATGGATGATAGGAATATTTCATATTTCCGGGGCACACGTTTTATGCCTATAGCCATCGGAGAGCGTACGCGAAATTATGGGTGGAAATGGTAGTGTCCACCGCAACAAGTGGCATAACCATCTTTTTCCGTTGGTTGTATAATGGGATTTCGAATTTCAGTTATTTTTTCGTTATGAGTATCGAATTTTACTAATAACTCGAAGTTATTTGTAACTTTCGCGCGAAAAAATTATTATCAGCAACACTGCCCGTTTCCATTTTCACGGTAGACATGAGTGCCTTTCAAGTGAGTCAGTTAACTCACCCAATGAATTACGATGACTTCGAAACTATGATTCTCAAAAGATGAAAAGTTCCAAACTTGTGCCACTATGTCACTGAACAACGCATATGCAAGGGTGAATCGGTAGGAAAAGAATCCTAAGACAAGTCAGTCATCGCTTAGCACTTTCACGAGCGGCTGGCTGACAAACGCAACGCGGAACCCTTTAGAGATATTGATACGGTTCCTAAAGATGTCAGAGGCCTTTCAGTCATTTCAACTGCAACTTAAAGAAAAATAGAGGCTTTTCTTTACGAAATCGCATTTTCATAATCACATCGCCATGTACGATTGTACGGAAAAGACACAGCGCTGAATTGAAGTACCCCGCGATATTCGTCATTGACACACAGTATAAAAGCCTTCCTTCCTAAAGACGAAAAATCAGATGTGTGCACCAAAATCGCTCGATTTCCGATGCTGTGGTATTAATAGCAAATCGACAACCGAAACCGGAGTTGTAGAGTTCTCCGCAACCACAGCCCTATGGCGATATGGTGTGCACAGCTTATGGTGTGCGTCACTTCCCGAAAAAGCTTGGCTGCGATAAGCCTCGTTCAAGGTTGTTTCTTGGCGACGACCGGGCAGATTCTAAGTACCTCAAGGAAAGTTGCAAAGGATAGATGAGAAGGTGGGAATTTAGAAGGCATCTGTAATTTGAGTAATGGGAATTCAGAAGGCATCTGTAATTTGAGTAATGGGATCTGGAAGAGGCTAAAAATGGGGTTTTTGGTGGTTTATGTTCCTTTTGTTTGTTAAGTAGTGTTTGAGTGTGTGTTCAAGGCACTCACGTGATAAAGGATTTGTCATGCAACCCGGGTTACGATAAAATCCCAGATTTCCGCCGAGAAAATAGAGGATTATTATTATTATTATTATTATTATTATTATTATTATTATTATTATTATTATTATTCTAACAATATTGATAGTATACCCCTTACACACCATAAGAAGAAATTCAAATCTCCACTCTCAGCACCTTCGGACTACGCGTGTCAACTAAAACGTAGGAGTGAAGTCGACATTCAACATGCTAAAATGTCGTATCTCAATTCTAACATCTAGCATACAGAATTTGAATCTGAACTGATATGGAATATATAATCAAGCACATAGAATGAATACTATTAATTGCAGAATGTTAGGAATTTAATTAGCAAGCAGAACAGACATGCCATGCTGGCACATTTATTCCATGGTGTTTGAAGAATCCCACTTCTAAGAACTCGCACCCACCACTCTTTCCTCCCATCAATGTCTCACTTCGTGCACTGTCACTCAAAGCTTACATCAAACACCCTGGAGTTTTTCGCTTTGTCCCCGTCACAGCAGTGCAGCCACCTCGCCATTACTTGCACACATTATCGTGGCCCACAGATGGCTTTGCAAATCGTTGCATCGGCCACCCGGTGGTGGGATTTGCATGGTCGAGAACGCGCCGCGGCCCGTGAGCGTCATTAACGATGAGTACATTGGGCATGGGTATGGGCCATCAAGGCTGAGGTATTCTCGGTGTCCCCGCACTAGCGCGATCAATAGACGTCTTAGGTGGAATGTTTCAGAGAGTGAAGACTATAACAGTGACCAGACCAGACCAGACCACACCAGACCAGACCACACCAGACCAGACCAGAAAAAAAAAGCAGTTACCTGACCTCCTGCTTAGGCCGGTTTCTTCATATCATTTTTTTTTCCATTATCTGCTGGGTCTGTGGTGTGTTGCACCTGCGAGGTGGCACTAGGGTCGGGTCAGCAGGGCCATGCTTGGGGTTCCCGGAAAAGCCCTACTCTGCAAAGACGCATTGCGTGCACATCGGCGTCGGCACTGACCCCCTAAGACAGCGTGAAATTAGTACGAGGGGGCATTGTCCGCTGGATCGGCCTGCATAGACCCCGGGGCGCTGTCAGCTCCGACCCGCGATCTCGGTTGACGCCCCAAAGCGGGAAGTGCCGTTGCGTTCTTTCCCTCGACCACCTGCCAGACAGCTCGTATCCACGCACCGCATAAGCGCCGCACAAGCGCCGCGCCCCTCCAACACGAGAATAGGGGTTTCTCCCTGCTCCTGGTCCTACCACGGTCACACCACGTCACGAAGTTAAAAAAAAAAAAAAAAAATACAGAAATAAACAACAACAACAACAACAACAACAACATTGACATTGACATTTGTGTGTATTTGATTCCTACCCCTTACCATATTCCTCCACTCCGAGAGAGTGCCAAGAGCAACTCGAACCACCACCTTTACTCTAATTAAAAACAATGCAAGGAGATTTCAGCAGAAGTGCGCAATAGATCATTTGACCAGGCATGGGCCCAAAAGAAAACGGGGATGTTTGACTTTTTATTTTGACTTTTTATTTTGTCGTTCCCTTTGGTCTTTCTCTTTGGTCTTTCTCTTTGGTCTTTCTCTTTGGTCCTTCCCTATGGTCTTTCTCTTTTGCCTTTTTCTCTCGCCTTTTGCCTTTTAGCTTTTCTTTCGAGACCTCCCGCAAATTCCCGCTTCCTTCCGCACCGGTCTGATGTGAACCGGCTTGATGCCGTGCCGACGTCTGCTGTTGCAGCGCTGCGCCTGCATGCGGCGCGGCAAGTCTAAACCGTTCCTTTCTCACTCAGGTGCGTCCAGCGTACAGCCGTCCCGATCCTGCAAAGCAGTGGGAACGGATGCGTCGGATGATTGCAAATCGCAGCCGGCATTTATAATCCGGGTTTCCCTGGTGACGCGGAGGCAAAGCGGAGACGGAGCAATTTTATATCTTTTGCACTTCCCTCTCCTTTCCTATTTCCACCTTGGGTCTCCGTTTTCCACTTGTTTCTACGTCTTCGTATCCGTGGAATTCTTTTCTTTGCATCACCTGATACTTATTTCAACTAAACTGGCTTGAAGGCGTCGGAGTGACAAAGTACACCACCAATTTCGGGGTATCGTTATTGATTGTTCCGATAACTAAACCGTGACTTTGAGACTTTTGGACTTTGGCATTTGTGGATTCATACTGCCACCACCATCGCAAACCCTAAACTTAAAGGACGGCCCCTTTCTTTTGTTCAAATGGCCCACAGAGTTGACTGCCGCCTTCCTTCCATCAACTCGCTTTCGTTGGATTTTCCACTACGGGCCCCAGAGCCCTACTATAACCATGTCGCCAGCTCCCACAAAATCCATGGCTTGTCGTCGCCACAAATGGCTGCTTCGTACAGGAAACCGGCTGCCCCGGAATACACTTTGGCCGTGAATAACGGAGACCACTATCATTCAACTGGAGCTTATCTGACCCTGCCCAATGTTTTGCTTCTGACAAGTAGTCGTAGTGTGCCCTACGGTAATACTTTGACCTCGCTACATCCAAAGAAAGTGGGCGTTTCGGGCGTTTCGGGCGTTTCGGGGTTTTCTTCGGTCTCCTCCGAGTATGTTCTCGCAACTCCGCCGACTGGTATCGATCACCTGGAAAATGCTCCTATATCGACAAGAATCGACCCTTCAAATAGCCAAAATTTGGTAGGAGCCTTACCTTTACAGCAGCCTTCGCCAGGGCTGTCTTCGAGATCACTTTCTCCTTCTCCACTAGACTCAAACTCCGGAGCACTGCCTCACTACCCAATGGCTTCTCCTTCGACTGGAACTTTGCTGGCTAACTCTTCAGTTTACGCACATGCCGAGACCAGTAGATCTCCGGATTCGACCAAGGAAATTAAGCGCCGGAAGAAGCGCCAGTGCCCCGAATGCAAACTTTTTTTCTCGAACTTGGCTACCCATAAACTGACCCATTTAAATCCGACCGCTAGACCTCATGTATGTGACGTGTGCAACCGTGGATTCGCTCGGCCAAACGACTTATTTCGCCACTCAAAGTGCCACTGGAAGGAAACCGGGGCAGACAACGGCCAGTTCAAGTGCCCTTTCAAGTCAGCAGGCCCTGACAACCAATGTAGCCATTCGCTGGGGATTTTTTCTCGATGCGACACCTACAAAAATCACTTGAAAGCGATTCACTTTGATTACCCTGGAGGAACAAGGAAGTCCGAGAGAGCCACAAGCCTGGGTCGCTGTGGGCTGTGTCAGAAGCAATTTCTGACTGTTGACGAGTGGCTTACGGAGCACGTGGATGCCCGTGAATGCGAGTCGATGAAAGTTTGAAATGAGTATGATGGTCAACGCCCGGAACAAATCAGACATAAGTTTTTTAAGAACCCGATAGACTTTTAGAAATCGAATAACGAAACGCTGGTTTAGTCCTGATTTACTTGCTCAAGTAATTGTGCTGTTGTAGGTGTAGATGGAGTGGAGGATGGTACACGAAGCAATTCTTGTAAACGTTTGGTTGTATTAAGGCGATTGATTTTCATTTTGTATTTTGTTTCGATGAGAATAGATAAACTACCGAATTAGAGCCAGAGGAAGAGATGAAAAGCTAATTTAACGGCGCGTCCATTCATGAAACGCTACTGATACAACTGCCTATAGTATACCCTATGTAACTTTGTGGTTGGTCTCTTTATCTACAGTGGAGTGAAACTTTAGACTAGTATTGTTCTGTATTCAGTTGAGTCAATCAAAGACAGAAACCAAACAAAAACGAGAAGATTGGATTCACGCGGTACACTTGTTGAAGATAGAAAAGATTGCCGTCTGCTATTGGCTTACGGTTCCTCCAATTTTGCAATTCTGGCGCGACCCTTAACTCCGACCAGCATCGCCGCTTATCTCCGTGGAAGTTCTGC
The DNA here is from genome assembly GCA_030583235.1 of Metschnikowia lunata. Lineage (NCBI taxonomy): Eukaryota > Fungi > Ascomycota > Pichiomycetes > Serinales > Metschnikowiaceae > Metschnikowia > Metschnikowia lunata. The sequence continues at coordinate 232,903 of JAJMHP010000010.1, read as the reverse complement.
GGTGATCGAACATACCAATATCTGTTTAAAGCACAAATGTTCGAGATCACTTGCCAGATCAAAGTGAGCCAAATACTTACATGGAAAATTAAAACCAATAGAGTGCTTTGAAATAGACCGGCTTTAAGTGTTGGTGCAAATTCCACCCTCGTCTCAAGACAACCTGAAATGAACAATAACACGGGTGAAAAAGGTTACACACTAATTAGCTATTAAACATCCATATACGAGGATCCTTCAAATCCTCTCTTTTTTGAAACAGAAACAAACATCATTGTACTAGGACACATTAATGACACGAAAAAGACCCACTTCATGTGATAATGACGCGCGCTTCCGTTTACTTATCTCCGTCGACTAATTTGCAACAATTTAATATTGAAAACATGCCAGCAATCTCTTAAACGAGAAAAACACTTCAATGCGGACTCTCCTAAGATCCAAAGAAGTCCAAGGGAATCCGCTCAGGTTCACCCAGGGAGTCTCGGAGTTAAGCCCCAATTGGTCCAGTATACAGGCCACTCGGAGCCGCATGCTGATAAGTATAAAAGGAAATTCCGTTGGTGACAAATCGCCGATATATTCTCTGATTTCCACACATTCGTTTGCTTTAAATCCCCTGCTATAATGCTAAGCACCGCTTTAAAGGTTTCTCTTGTTATTTTCCTCGTTTCCACCTATAAATCGCTCCCATTGGCATACCCAATCAGGTTCTACCGCTACCTACTTCAACATATCATCTTTAAAAAAGGCCACTATCTCCGGACGAAGAAAAACAGCTATGGATTCGGGAAAAAGAAACTCGATGTGTTCCGTGCCGTAGAGTATCACACCTACGCGTCACCGCTTGAAATTGACATGTATCTCCACAAGCTGAACTCGACATATTTGCTTGATTTGGACATTGCGAGAACGCACTTCGTGCTTCTGATCTTCCAGACGATATTTTTGAAATACTGGCAGAATGAGACGGGCGAGTTCCGCCAAAAGTCCGTGTTCAACAGCCCGTATGTGCCCGTGGGCACTATTGTGTGTGCTTTCAAAAAAGAAATCAAAGTGTTTCAGAGGTATACTATCACGTCCAATGTACTTGCATGGGACCACAAATGGTTATATGTTTTACTGAAGTTCCTGCTATCTGATGGCAAACTTTGTGCGGTTGCTGTCACCAAATACGTTTTCAAGAAAAAGGGTAGAATCACAATGAAACCACGTGATTTCCTTGCTGAATGTGACTTATACAATCAAGAAGTGGAGGAGATAAACAAGCAGAATTACAAGTTGGTGTCTAGTCTCGAGACATCCGAAGGGCTAGAGGAATGGGCCTCAAAAATGGAGACTTAAATCATACTGAGATTTTTAGCTCATACTTAGATGTTGAGATAGACTGGATAGGTAAAATCGTTCACAATCTTCATTGTTTTTTTTTTTTTTTTCGTTTTCTCTTCGTTTCTGCCGTTCTTTTTACGCCAACTGGAACCCTTCATGACCCTCGGAAAGCGCTAGCAACAAAGAGCCTCGGAGGGTCTCGTACGAGTCGTAGACTGGCAAGTCGATCTGATTGAAACACGTGTGCGAGGATGGCAATCTGTCCTTAGCTCCGTAGTCTCGGTGGATGCTAAATTTGCAAACTCCATTGGCACCGCGCAAGTCTTTAAACCCATTCAAGGGAACCTTCGACGTACCAGTGGAAAACTGTAACAACTTTGCCCGTTCTTCGTTGTCAAACGATTTGACGGCTCTCCAGAACCATTGTATCTGCTCGGAAGACGCCGAGTAATTGCTGTAGTTTGTGTTGTTTTGCCAGTCTTGTACATCGATATCAGGCAACCCACTGATCAACAACTCAAGCTCTTGCTCGTCGAAAATCGCAACCAAGTCTCGCGGAATGATTTCGTGGAATCCAGTAATGAAGTTGCTCATTTGCTCGCTGACAGATGTCTGTAATCGGTATTCCACAACTAGTCTGACATATTCCTGTTTGTTCTCTTCCGTCACTGGAATATTTCTTCCATTTGGAACAAGGTCTATGATCTTGTGCTCACCATAGTCGTCGGTCTCAACCGAAAAGTCCTCGGTGATGATATCTGTGATGTCGTTCTCAAGCATCCAGATCAACGACTTATAGTATTCCAAGTCCAAATTCTCCATGTCTTTGAGAGACACTGAACGATCCAAGATCTTTTTGTAGACGGCACGACTGAAATGGCAATCCAAGAAACATCCGTCATAAATCGCTTTGCCTATGGTACGCCCAATGAACTTGAAAAACGACAAATGCTCGGGGTTGATGTAAGATGTCCTGTTCGGATGATAGGTGTTTTCATCACTTGCAACTGCGGTGAACAAAGCATAGTCTGGATTGAACATCTGACGCGATAAAACCTGATACCATTCTCTGGTCACACCGCCAGCATCAATTCCCGCCTCTCCCTTGAAATTGATTTCCAAATGAGCCTTCTTGAACTCCTCGACAGACTTGAAAAAAAGGGCTCGATATGAGTCGAGGAAAACCTGATCACGCCGGATGCTGACGCTCATTTTAGGACTGGCTTCTTTCTCGTTATGGAGTTGCCTATTGAAGTAGTTTCTTTTGTTGTCAAACTCCAATACTCTCAGATTCAGCACTAACATACTGAAGGGCCCACTCATGAGGTTTGGATTCGACCTAACCATCTGATTGAGAATCTTCTTGTGTTCATCAGTAAAAGAAAAGAATAAACTCTCGATGGGCTCGTTGGTGAAGTCGATTTTCTTCGCCTCAAACTTCATCACATCCTTGATGGGAACCTCCTTGACCTTACTGTGCTTGCAAACAACCATCAACGCCTCAATCAAAGGAAGAAGAGCAGTGGCAACATGTGAAAGCTCGAGCTTTTCCTCCAAAACCCTCAAACAATCACTGAGTGCTTTCCATAACGTACCAAGTTGGAGATGCTTGTAAAGACTGGTCAATTTTTCTTGTTCTTTCTGGACATCCTTGGCTTCCTTATCTCCTTTCTTGCTTTCGTGCATATAATCCAAGGCAGTCAACACCCTGAGTAGTTTGGCTTGATCAGAGCTGGACGCAGTGAACTTGCTAACGATTTTGCTTTCATGAGCATCTGTTTGTTTAGAATCAGCCAACTCCTCGGTTAGAAGAATGAGATCTTTAATGATGAGATCACCAAGCTCGCTTGCCTTTTCTGAAAGCTCAGTGGAAAACACATTTTGAGCATTTTGCAACAGGCAAAGGTGGTGCATGGTGCTAATGGTGCTTCTGAATGTGGAATTCACGCATTCATTGGAAGACAAGATTTTGATGATGAGGCGAAGATTTTTGTCTGGAATGAAGTTGGTTGATAATGTTGTTGGCATAGCCTTATCTTTTCCGCGCATCAACGATAATGGTTTGGTTGCATAGTTTAACACATTTGAAAGCAAATCAACGAAAAGATACTCTTCACAAAGGAGGGGATTCTCCAAGAGTCTCACCAACAAATTGATCGGGTATTTTCCGTCACAGTGTGAAGCCTTCTTGAGCTTCAACTTCTTCAAGTGCTTCTTAGTGAGATAAATGTTCTCATGTTCCGTCAACAAGTAGAGCCTCAAAGATGGAACTTTCTCCAACAAGTACATCAAGGCCTCAATGAACTGTACACCGATAGATATGGGAGAGCACCCTATTGGAAAGCTTGTAGACACACTCTGATCATCACTTCTTGTAGCCTTCGCATTAAGCTGGGCAAACATTTTTTCCAAAGCCCTCTGACTAGTTAAGCCATCATGCAAAATGGCGATAATCATGCTGACAACCTCTGACCTTGTTTGCTTATTGCGGCAAATCAGGACAAGTGTCTGGTAAAACTGTTCCCTTTGGTTGATCGGTCTTGGAAGGAATAAGAGTTTCACCAAGCTGGCAACTCCCGCACGATCAAGAAGTGGCACAGCAAAAGATTGCTTCTTTCTCTTATCCTCAGAACTGCCAGATCCACCGTCGCTCTCAACATGGTCATCTCCATCATCACCAACAGTCGCATCCTGTTCATTCTCACCTTCAGCGTCGTCTTCCAAGTCGGAGTCGAATTCTTCATCTTCGTCTTCGTCCGCTAACCCAAAACCTGCGGCACTGAATCTTCTTGACATCGATTCCTGTTGTAGAATCTCATTTCGGATCGGTTCCGGAAGAGCTTGAAGAAAGTCGGGATCAATTTCCCGCACATCGCTGCCAGAATTGCCCGCGTTTGCTCTTCTTTCTCTAACATGCTGTGTAAACACCTCTTCTCTCATATCTTCCGGCAATGCTTCAAAGAATTCGGGGTCAATATCAGTCCCACTGATATCAACTTGCCTGTTTCCAATCCAAAGCAATACAGGCTCACTGGGACCAGGGGTTTGTGCCTCTTGTGCCGCTTCACGTTCTCTTCTTTCAGCTTCTCGTTGGAGTAAAGCCTTTTCACGTTTCTTTTCGAGGGCTTCCTGTTTCTTCTTGCGCAACTTCTCTTTTTCCTCGGCCTTTTTCTGGAAAATCTCGTAACTGTCAGCACTAATAAGCTGCTTGAGTTTCGTACGTGCCGCCTCCAAGAAAGTTGTGTCGGTGCGTCGGTAATATATGCCATAAACCTCCGACCATCTTTCAATACTGGACTTGAGAAGCATATGACTGGTTTGGTTTCTTGCGTGGTCGGAATTGAGAAGAGCCTGGAATGCAGCATCAAGTTGAGGAAACGACGTATCGTGACCTCTCGTCGACCCAATGTGTATAGTACCAGCCAAAATTCCAGAAGGATTTAGAGACAAAATAGGCAGACCCATTGGGCGAATTGCGTTGAAGAACGAAGCGATTGGGTCGCGAGATGCCCCAGAATGACGGCCAATCACTTCCACACCAGTGTCATCCTCCAGTTCTGGTAAACTATTGGCTTCAGAGTCAAAGGCGGAACGAGTCTCGTCATCTTCTTCTTCACCAAGCAACTCCCCAAATCTGGCTCTCCCGTTGGGCTCATCCGGTTCAGAAGTATTGGCAAATAATTCTTCCCAGTTTTCGAGCTCGGCTTCGGTGTATTCGTGTTCACCTTCGTCATCATCTTCCTCGAAATCTTCGCCATCGCTCATGCCCTCTTCGATATCAGAGTCATCGTAATCGGAACCATCAGCAGACCCAATCTCAAGATCCTCGATAAAATTGGCATGGCTCTCACTGTTATCGCTATCAAACCCCTGAAAAGCCTCGTCTTCCACCACTTCTTCCACCTCATCCTCGTCCAACTCTCCTTCACCAACGCCAGATTCCATGTCAGAATAGCTCATTTCATCACTATCATCAGACTCGTCCTCTGACATTTCTGACCCAGAAATAGGCACAAGAGATTCATCTTGGTAAAACTCTTCCTCCTCATCGCTCTCGAGATCGATGTCGTACATTCCAAGCGTCGAATTGCGGAACAAATCCGGCGTTTCATCTCTATCATCGTCTTCCTCGATATCTTCTTCTTCCTTGTCCCCGGACGAAGTTGATTCAAAAAGATCCACGTAGGCGAGCTTTAACTTCGCAAGGCTGGAGAGAGCCTTTAAACCAATATTGAAAACCTTACTCACCTCGGGAAAATTGAGATCGATGTTTGAGATAACAGATGCGATTTGATTAGCCAAGTTAGAATCAATAAAAGCAGAAGCAATATAGAACTGATCCGATTTGGTAACAGAAGAGCTAAGCAATGGAGCACATAATGCCCTAAACTTTGAAGAAAGCAAACATGAGCACAAATCGAAAACATCATATACCTTCGAGTAGACCCGTGTGATGTTTGAGGTTTCCCGGACAGTTTCTCTCAAAATCTTGGATAAAATGTCCACCATGAGCTTTCGAACAATTGCCATGTCGGCATCCTCTTTGCGAGGGTCAGGCTCGGCATCATTTTCTTGAACTGTGGTCGAAACGAGCGCCAAAAGAGTCAATTTTGCAAGCGTTGAAACTGATTCACGACGCTGAAACTCTGGCCCACTCAGGATAGCAAAGATTTGGCTCGGGATCAATTGGTGTATGAAGAAATTGAGACTAGTCAAACGAGGTTTGTTTGTTTCTTCTTGCTTTGCCCGCTTCGTGAATGTGATGAACTCTAGCTTTGCCGAATTGTAGGATCCAACCAATTCACAAAGACTCTGAAGAAGAAATGTAACGTAGGCAAACTTCTTGTTCTCCATAAGAACTTCGAAATCCGTATCCTCTTTTTTCTTTTCGTGAGTGTTTGCTTTCTCTTCTGATTTGGCACTTTCAGGAGACGAAAACCAATCCTCCTTTGCGACATCCATCAACTCTGTCAAAAGAAAATAGACAAGACCCAGTGAATTGAGGCCATTGCCTGCTTCAGCCGAATCCTTCATCTCTATATCAGAATCAGCTGAATCCAGTTTATGTTTCTCCTGGCGCTCCTCATCTGTTAACAAAAAGACTCTTTCATTAGCACTGGGATGCCCGTCGTACCCATCGAGACGAATCAACTTGGAGGCAACCTCTAAAAAATACTGAGGATCTCTGGCGATAATAGGGCGTACTTCATGAATCACCTGGCCTAATTCTCGCTTCAGACCACTGTGTTTCTTCATCACTCTTGTTATTTCAGCAGAAAAAACATTGTGTAGGTAAGACTTGTTCTCAAAGCAAGTTCTAACAGCCAAAACAACACTATCTTGAAGCGTTTCATGCTCCTCTCTTGTTGCAACTTCGACAAGACGTTTCATGGCTCGGATTAACGATTTGAGCAAGGGTGAATTCAACACAAGTGGCTTATATGCATCTTCTTTGACCAATAAGTATAAGTGTCTTGCAAGTAAAACGGTGCTTCTGACGTTACTGGAGGCCTCCAACTTAAGGATAGTTGTCGCAAGTCTAAACCTCATTTTTGGGGAGATCGTCACATTATAATAGGGAGGCCGGTTCAGGAATTCCCTAGGAACAGTTTGACTCAAGAGGGGAAGCATCAACGAAAGACCAGCTGCACAGTAATCCGACTCGACCATGTTTGGAAAACGAGCCAAATGAGACAAAAACCTCAGAATGAATGCCTCGAAAGACTCCTGAAATTCATCTTTCTTACCTGCATCATATTGAACACAGCACACGAGGCCCTCAAGCACGTCAATCAAGTTTGCGCACCGTTGTTCTTCTGGTTCAAATGTTGAAAGGTCTTCTATCGCATCGATGACATACATCAGGGGCACCAATGTTTGTCCCATGACAGAGTAAGCAGATACAACATTCCGCTGGATTTTGCTAAAATATGATGCGATGTGAATGAGTGCGAAAACAAAGATCTGATCTTTCTCGCGCTCCTTCAATTGAGAATCAATTCGAGCTCCATCAGCATGAATATGGTCATACTGGAACATTTTGTCCAAATCAACTTGTTCAAGCATAGCTCTATGGGCACTCCAATCAGGCAAGTTCATACTGAGAGCTTTTTCTGAAAGAACATCAAGATTTGTAATGGACTTCGCGTACGAAAGAAGCTGGCTTCCAACTTCTTCGCCCATACCCAAAAAACTCCTTAAGTATTTCACTTCCGCGTAAGCAGGCGTCATCCAATCTTCACGCAATGGGTAATAGTTATCCACAGGCAGAACTGACCAAGCATGTTCAACCATATCCACAAGTTGCTGCACGATTTTTCGTGGGAATGCTTGAATGAGCGAGTAATCGTTCTCCTTACAGAACTTGGACTCTGTTCCAATGATTGAGCTGAGAAGCCTTGTCACATGAATACTGGTTTGGGTGAAGATTCCATTCAACGGATAATTATCATTGTCGCAGTATCGCTTATTGAAGAAATAAGTCATGAATGGAAATTTGTTCATATTGACCATGGAAAGAACCCGATCCAAGAACGACAAGGATATATGCAAGGAATTCACTCCAATGCAAGGTAATGTATTTTGAATGAACGTAAGCTCTTTAGTGCTTTCTAGCTCCTCCTTAGGAAAAGAACAAAGCTGATTGAATACCGACACAGTGTTATCCGCAATGTTTTTCCCAAGATCTGTAGTGAAGTAGAAAAACAGGAGGAAGGATGTAGAAACAGTTTCCTTTCCCCTATCCTTATAGATACTCACAAAGGAGATCGCATGAATGATCCGAAGAAAGTATTCCAAATAGCGACTTTCAGATAACGCCCGACGGTCTTGCAATATCTGATTTAAAGATACCGCTAACTGTCTAGTAGCTGCAACACTAGACCTTCTCCAAGCGTCTGTGAAAAAGTCTTGTCTTCTGTGCATGCAGCTTTTTGCAATAGTAGAAAGTGTCACAGTTAAATTGTTCAGAAGTGAGTCCATCAAAAACCTCAATTGAAGTGTATTCTTGAACTTCGCACTAGTAGATTCATCGAGTTGGATATCTAAGGATGGCTTCTTAGAAAAAATTCGAATAGCACTCGTCTTGCTCGTGTAAAAAATCGAGGGGCTAGTTCTCTCCATGACTTCATCAGGTAATGCCGAACGTATGTTTGTTTCTTCCATTGCCATAGCTTGCAAAAAAGTCACAATCCTGTCAACCAATTCCAAGTCATTTTGCAAGTATTCAAAAAACACCATGTTTGTCTCGTTTGAGATCAGATTAGGGGTGAAATGTATTTCGGTCAAAATGAAAAATAGGTTATTGAGAGTATTCAACTGACTCAATAGATCTGACGCTTCACCAGTGTCTTTTCCATGGTCTTGAAAGTAAGAAACTTTTTCGTCGTGCTTGAGAAACAATTGAACTTCCCGAGAATTCAAACGACGCGAAATCGTTGCAAGAATATGCAGAAGTCCATAAGAAGGAACCTCGTCATCAAGGTATTTAAGCACTGCAATCAAGTTCACCACACAATTGGAAACAGTGAAGTCGAAGGAAGTGTTCGGCATTGTCAAAAAGGTTTCCCAGTGTTCGAAGGGAATATCCTTCACAACATCTTTGCCCCATTGTCCTGTATCTTGTAGAAGGCCATTTAAAAATCCAAACACATTATCTACGAGATTGGACGCGAACATTCCTTCCCAGCTTTCCATCTCCTCCTGTCCGTCTTCTCTGGAGATGATTTTTTCTGTCGATTCCATATACATATTTCCCAGATGCGAAGAATAGAACGAGATTGGAGTGAGTTGGTTGTTCGCGTACTCCGCAAAGTGCATGATCAATTCTTTGATTTCCTCCATGATATAAGGTCTCAAGGCTGGATTATGTCTGCCCAATTCATCCATTGAACATCCAATATTCGTGGACATATCCGATCTCATGGATTCTTTGGCTAAGTCCAATTCGTAGAATGAAAGGAAAAAAGTGTGAATAACGTCTGATTCCATCACTTTCAATAAGCCATCCTTGTTGAGTGAAATTGCACCGAGAACTTCAAGAAGAGATAAGAGCAACTCACCAAAAGGCATAAAGAGGCTTTTGTAATTCTCCAAAATGTTCGAGATGATTCCAGCTTCATTCAAAATCGAAAATGCAGTAGGCTCGTTGTGGATGATTTGCGCAACATTGTCGATAGTTGTGGCGAGAATCTGAGGCCCAAACACTTGAGGATTGACGATGATCTTGTTGAAACTGCTAAGAATTGGAGAGTCGAACAAATTGCGCAACCGATCTCCCGCATCTGACAGAATAAGAGCGGAAACAAAGTCAAGCAAGTTTCGCAAATATTTCACCTGCTTCAAGCTTATAGTATGATGCACAGGAATAAGAGAGGGCGCACCGCCAGCATATCCTGGATTGCCGAGTGCAAAGTCCACCTCAAAATTGATAGCATTGATCAATAAAGCGAAACCATCGTTATCTGCAAAGTCGCCAACAAACTCAGGCGAGCTCGATAAGAGGCTTGAGATAATGTGAACAGCTGCAGATACTGCCCAGCGGTGCTCGCCTCTAATATCCATAAAGGCCATCAACTCAGTTAAAATGCCACCCGCCACAAGCCGAGGTGCTAGAGTTTTGGACTCTACCAAATCGCCTAGAGTGGTCAAAAACACCTTCTGACCTTCTTCGTATGGATTTGCTTCCTCTAGGCGTGCCTGTTTATTGATGTGGCGAAGCACATCATAGAGGAGACCGTGATTGACATTGCCGCCCAAATGGCGCACAATCTCGCTGCCCCATACACGTTTCATTGTAATTGCGCGAATCGTCTTCAGCGCCGAGTAAAAGATATCACTGGTGACAAATGCCGTGTTTGCAGGAGACACTAGGTCCATCAAAAACCCCACAGTATACGGCTCCAATTCGAACAACTGACTGGCGGTGAAATCAGAACTGCAGAAGCAAGATACACATGCAATTGCTAAGCATTTAGCCCGCAATAGTTTCCGACGCAAATCCATGGCTTCAGGCGTTTTGGTGTTGAACGCCTTAGCGTTGTGGGCGGCGAACGAAAACAGAAACCAAGTATAGTCAGGAAGCTGTTCTGTTGCACGCTCGTATATCTGCTCAAGTGATAATTTCCGCACGTGCTCTTCGGATACTCCAAAAGAAGCAAGACCTTCTCCGTTGCCGGACAAAGAGGGCAGATCAGACGAAGCAGATTTTTTCGTGTCCTTGTGCTTTTTATCCTTGTGCGATTTGTCCTTGTGCTTCAAATCCTTGTGTTTCTTATCGTTTTGTGTATCCTTTTCTGAAACAGGCTTCAGGCGGTAGTATTCAAAATTTAACAGCTTCCATTTGGACGGATACTTTTGTTTTTGGTCAAGCGCATCGACCCAGCTATAGTGATCCTTCTTTGGGGTCAGCATGGTCTTTTTCAGCGACATATCGGCCAGTTCTACCCGACTTTGAATGAAACTAGCCGGGATCGGTGGTGGAAACAGCTTTGCAGTTTCAAGAAGTCTGAGCCGCACAGATTTGGGTGCCATGAACTTCTTGTGTTGGCTACCGTAGACATAACGTTCTCCAAGACAAAGGGCAACCTCCAAAGCGGCTAATTTTACCTCAAGACAGGGCGTGTTTATCAACAGAAACACACGTTCCAGGCTTGAATAGATGCTCCGGCTTGTACAATGATCCATGAGCATTTTTGTAAACTTCAAGCACGCTACAATAAGCTCTGCGTCGTCTTCCGCCATGGGCCGCAAAGGCGTGTTCTGTGCAGCCAAGCCATACTTGTCGATCTGGCGTTCGAAAATATCATCAAAAAGGTTCAAAACCCGCACCCAATGTAACAAATTTCCCTGCGGAAGATTCCATTTCAAGTGGCTATTAAGCTTTTGTGCTAACAGCAGCGGCTCGCTACTGCAGAACTCTTCGATAAGCGGCAAAAGGTGTTTTTCGTTCTCCACCTTGTTCAAGTGTGAGCGTCTTGAAATGATCATGGTGGGTAGTTTTCTTTACACCACACAAGAGGCACGCAGCCAAGCAGATTCTCAAAAGTTTTTCTTCTTATATAATTGTACACTTTTATCGCCCACTATGTTTCGGCCAGAAAGGGGGGGCGGGGGCGTATCAGGCGGAAAGGGGGAGAAAAGTGGTGGGTACAAGTTAAAGGAAGAAATGAGTGGGTTGCTTAGAGTGAGAAGTAGTGACAGGTGCGTGGGGACCGGATGTGAGGGTTTTTGAGTGAGGTTTGGCGCAGGTTCTGGGAGGAAACACTCTGCTGAAAAAGCCTGAGATGGAGGGCGCGAGGGAAATAAAAGAGTGGTAGAAAAGGGAGAATATAGGGGAGAATATAGGGGAGTTTGGTGGGGAGTTTTGTGGGGAGTTTTGTGGCAAAGGTTGCGGATTTAAAATTGATAAGGGAAGATAAGGATGATTAAGGGTGAGAGAGAAACAATGCTATGCAAAGTCGGAAAAACTATTGTGTGTGGGAAATTTAGTGGAGAAGAGTGTTAACAATTTAATGGAGGTTAATGGAGATTGGCGGGATAGACGGCTTCAGCCTCACGATACTGAACTGGAGCACGCGCGCAGAGTGAATTAAGGACGCAATTTGAGACAATGGACAAGTCTAACACTGGTATTAATATTTGAATTAATTGCACTGAGGCCGAACAAGCGGCGGAAAAGAAGTGTGCAGTCTTTAGGTCCCATACGATTGTTTGTGCTTCGTTGTGGAATCAATGGGAGTAGTGTGTAACATGTGGATTTGCGGAGCCATGGGTAATTGCAGTGTTGCGAATTATAAGAGCAGCAAACGCGGCAGCCTCTCCTTCAACCACATATTACTTGGTTTCCAAACCAATGAGACGCAGACTCAAATGTAAAATAATCACACGATCCCTGATTCTGAAATATATCCATAATTACATAATCCTTGATTCTGAAATACATCAATAATCACATACTCCTGGATTCGGAGTGATGAATAATCACGGTAACCTCTGCTTATAATCTGTCTAGAGAGGATAAAAAGTCGGAAGGTTTGACACAAGGGTCGACATTCACACGGAATGTTATTCATGAAACTGATCTTTTTGAAACACCAATTGAGACTGGGTCAAGAGTTGAATTTCACCAGCAGACTTCCAAGAATTCAAAGCCAGTGGTGCCTCTTGCTCCATATATTCTTTTGTTTTTAGATTCAAAATGTGCCTATATCTTACATCTCCGCTGAACAGAAATTGGGTTGATAATTTTCTTCACTTGCGCACAAGCACAGGCCGAAAAACAATTAATGGGGCTTTGGGCCCTTCAATTCCTGTCGATTCTCCTGGTTTGCAAGCTCACAATTTGCCTTGTGATGCTGACAAATAGTGTATTTCACCAACGCTTCTCGCTGTATTCAGTTTATCAAGTTTACTATATCTTAAACGTGATTTTCACTGGGTTTGGAAGTGATATGAACATTCGTCCATATAGAGTTCGCAATACAGCGATCTTCAAAACGACGAAAAGACGAAAAGATCGCTCTGAGATAGTTATGGGCGATCAAGGTGAAAACATACAAGGCAAGCATTGCATATCTTGAAGAACGCAATGCACTTAAAGGAGGACAGCCAAGATAGAAATAACCACTGCTAATGTAGCACATGACCTCTTTGGCACTCCACCTTCCCATGTGGTGCTTAACGATGGACTAGGGACATTATCACTTGACGTAATCTCTGGTAAAGCACTCCCAGTACTTGGTGGTTGAATAGGAGGGACACTAGCAGTGCTTGGTGTTTCAGCTGGTGGAACGCCTGCAGTATTTGAAGTTTGAATTGGAGGAACATTACCAGTCGTAATCGTACCAGCTGGTGGCACATTTACTGTGTAACTATTTTACGATTGAAAATGTACTCGCACATCGCTATTCTTTGCCAAGTCGAAGATGATTTTGGACAAAGGAATTCCCCAACAGCTCGGGCTATTGCCGTTGGTACAAGACGAAAAGGACGCAAGAATTGCGAATTTGCTCTATCATATATTGGAAGTTGGGCAACTGCAAGAAGCGCTTGCTTTCTTATACAAATATCTTGAAGCCCAAGAAGAAGATACATGTCTTCATCTTAGTGACTTTACCCGAGGATCAAGAGTACAGAAATTACGTGAAAACTCTTGAAAACTCTTGAAAAATACTCCATTTCAGAGCCATCTGTCGTCATTAATGGTGTAATTGTCAACATTCGTTCTTCCAATTGGCAAACCCAGATGGGGCAACAGATTGTGCACGACGTTCAAATTCTACAAAACGCCATTCGCCAAAGAAAAGATTATGGTCACGAACTCAAAGACGTACTCTACCTAAATCTTTCCGAAACCTAAGCGTCACGCCTAAGGATCCAGGCAACATCCGGTACAAGAAAGTCACCACCGAGCTTATCGACGCATCGATAGCTTTTAAAAAGGTGGTGGATCCTAGCTTTACCTCAATTACTTTTTGGCTTATCGGTGACTTTAGCTCAAGTGTTGTGCTCGATCAACTAAAGCAAATTTTTATCTTCATGAGACGGTACAATGGTCGATCCTCTCAGGTCAGAATCATAAATACTGCAAAGGAACCGAAAATTCTCCATCAGCTAGCCTCGCAATATTCCAACAAGCCGTTGACTTCTGCATCACTTCGGGATATGGTGGAAGTCATGGGTGACGTGAGACTCCAGACAATTTCCGAGCCAAATCCTGCGAAGTTAAAGTTACTCCAACTGTGCCACATTCAACTGCATCAGAATACACTGGGTGATTGCAAGGGATTGAAAGTGAAGATTGATAGACAAGTACAAGTAGAGGATTAGATTATAAGTATAGAAAGGAGCAGAAGACTGGGTATAGTGCAGGTTTCGAGAGGAACAAAATAATGGCTAAAAAAAGGAAATGACGGCGTCTTCAGAATGGAAGTGGTCAGATAGTGTGCGGAAGGGACCGGCAAAAGAGTACCCACTGATCCTAATAGAGAACGGGCCAAAAGTATTACATCAGACAACGTAGAATATATACCGTTTCAAAGCTAAAGCTACCCAAAAAGCTGAGCTTTCTTTTGTCGGATATCCGACGTCTCAATCACCCAAAAGTACCGGAATAACTAGCGCGCTCTATTGAACATGAACGCACCTTCAGTTCGCGCACCCAAGACATAAAAAGACATCGACTGTGGAACATCGAGAGCACGTTAAAAACACCCTATCTCTTATTTCCCACGCCCATACCGATTTATATAGAAGGAAGTGCTTGAAATTCATCTGACCTCGACAAGCTACGAACACCCGCATTTTTTCTTCGAGTCAGCCAGAAATATTTCCCAAACCATCAAGCTATATCAACCTTACCTCATCACAAGTCTTCACTACTTTAACCTTACAATGTCATCAGTCAAGAGCAAAAAATCGGTGCTTCCGCCCATCAATCTTATCTTCAAGTACTTACAGCAGCAGTCGCTAGTTACAATCTGGCTCTATGAACAAACGCAGCTGCGTATACAGGGAAAAGTGCGTGGTTTTGACGAATTTATGAATATCGTCGTGGACGAAGCTGTGGAAATATCAACAACAAATGGCAGCAAGGAGGAATTGGGTAGAATCTTGTTGAAGGGGGACAACATTACATTGATTTCGTCCTTGGATGTTTAATCCCACATAGAGTATGTACGATTTGGGCGGAGGTATGAATGCGGAGGTGTGAATTCGAGAAACTTCATATCAGATTAACTATAGTCTGTAATAGGATGGCGGGTGGTCTATTCCATGTTTATCTTATGTGCTACTTTAATTCAAATATTCAGAGGATTCGGGTGGCATTACAATACCCGAATAGCGTGTTGGTTTTGGTTTCCCCACTAAAAACTACGCTTTCTAGAAACTTTCTCGGTTATCTCGGAACCGATGTAATTACTCCGTTGCAAACGCCAAAGAAGTGATCAGATGCATGGGTAATGTGGCCACAAATCCCCAGGTTCAATGTAATGGGCTTTCTTTCCATAGTTGTTCCAAACGTGGCCGGAAATAAGAACTGTAAGATGAACTGAATGTCGACCGAATGCTAATTGATATGAAAAGACCTGTGGTATCTCTCCATTTTGCGGAGACCTGTCCACACGTAGCTTAGTATGTACTACACCAGATATACGCAAAAGGACGGAATTCTCAGAAGAGTATTCCATTCGCTTCCCCTGGTCTTGTAGTGATTTCACGGAATAGAAAGTAATTCCATATCTTCTATCCTCCCTTACAAAGGTGCTTAGATAAGAGCACCCTAGTTTTTGCTGATGCTGTAGGACACTGACGAGGAATATTATCAGCATGTATAGTAAAGAAGAAAATAGCAGTCTCTTCAGCGTGATCACTGCTTTCACATTTGATGCCTTTATAATTCAAACATTGGCCAACCCATACTGTGCAATGAATCGAGAACGCGTAAATTCACACCTTACCGCTCATCACTATCCACTTTATTGCTGTCTCTATTTCCCATCTGCACTGCCTCCTGACTGATCCTTGTCCTGGCCAAGTCAAAGTTAACTTTCTTCTTTTTCCGAGGAGACGCGTTCTCGTCACTCTCAACGTCTTTCACATCCAGGGATACTTCCCCGGACGCTTCGCCTAACTTAATATGCCGTAGCCTGTTTCGCTGGGCACGTTCCTCTTTGAGCATAGCCGTCTTGTACGAGTCGATTTGCTGCTGTCGTAGACTTTGATTGTGATCCTTTTGAGCCGCAGATTTACGCCGGATGGCCACTTCCTCGGTACGGTCCACATCACCGCTTGCATGGCCAGCCATTACTCAGTACATTCCAGCAAAAAACGACAAATTTTGAGAGCTTGGGACGGGGAAAATACTTGGTTCAAGATCTGATAAGAGTGTGGTTAGCAGCTTCTTGCCCGCATAATGGTGTTATAGTGCGCACTCAAGTCGGTGAGGAATGAAGAATGACTTTTTTCTCAGGTTGGAGACTATGGCAATAGAAGAGTTGAAGTTTTATAGAGTTGCGAATCGAAAGATCTTTTCAAGAAGCTGAGTGAATCTTGTTCATTTTGCCTCTTATTTTCTTTCTAATCACTGGACTATTTGCAGACATAGATTTGGAAGAAACAACCACTTCAGCTTTCATTCCTCGAGTCGAATCGCCTACAACAGACCTGTATTTAGTAAGTTGAAAATAGTCGGCTTTAGTTTGAATCCTCTATTGCAAAAGAACGACTTAT
This sequence comes from Metschnikowia lunata, assembly GCA_030583235.1. Classification (NCBI taxonomy): domain Eukaryota; kingdom Fungi; phylum Ascomycota; class Pichiomycetes; order Serinales; family Metschnikowiaceae; genus Metschnikowia; species Metschnikowia lunata. The sequence continues at coordinate 216,343 of JAJMHP010000010.1, read as the reverse complement.
TCAGGTTTGTTGGGTAGACGAATTGGGATTTTTATGGGGAATTGAAGACGTATAGGATTTCGTAGTCTGTCTTGAACTAAAGAAGTAACCACTGCATTTGCTGCGAAAAGGAGATAATTACCTTGACTTTGACGATTATGAAAGACCCATGAAAATTCATGGTGCATTGCATATCGACATGGCTCAAATCAAAGTTAAGTTTTCAAAAGCTTTCAACAGTAAAATAACGATTTAGAGCTTGATAATTCAAAATTGGTGATCCAAGCGAGCCTGGATTTTATGATGGCAGGTCCTCGACTCAGGCGAGATAAAAACCACGCTAACTTGACGTCAAACTGTTCAGCCCATGAGAGTCATTGCTCTCTTTCAAGGGAATTCAGGTTTCAGTCATGTGATCTCAGATTTCCGTAAATTTAGATGAAAAGGCACTATGTGAGCGGCAGATTTCAGTTTTCGAGACATGGTCCAGGTAGAGTATTGGTATATTTGATGCACGTATTGTAATAGAAGATGTGCGTTAATTCATATCCCTCACCAAATCGGTTCTAAAGCGTAAATCGAAAGAATGTTTTCTTATCACAATTCAAAAAATACTCAAAACCAAGCGACAAGGCAAAAAGGAGCGTGTTGAGAGTAAATTTATGACGTGAGTCCACCACCCCAGCCAAGATTTTGGTTTAAGATAATAATCAAGAAAGGAAGAAAATAAGAGCCATTCAAAAGTACAGGCAGAACCACGGATATGCACGGATATGACAAGATCCAAGACTCTCTGTCATCTGCATCTTCGAATCACCAAGTGCAAGTGTCAATTTTTCACCGCAATACTGCTTTATTAGTGATTCGCATTGTAGCCCCCCTCGCGGAATATCAAGAGTTCCTCAAAATACACCTTGTAGCTTCTGCATTCAAAAGACTATTCTCATTTTGACTCTTTATGCCCTCTTCTTCAAGACAGACTCCATACAGTTTACTCACTCACTTTAATGACCAATTTCTTTTAGACTTAGTTTGGCCCTTTGAAGCCCATGAATGTGGACCGCATTCTCATACCTTTATCACCTCTCACGCTCGCGACGCGTTTGCTTACTATTTTCAGCCCTAGACTCTGATCCTTCAAGTCACGCGCGTGCCTCGCAAAAATTCCCAACCACTCTCCTTCACGTTTTCCACCACAATCTAAAGACACCAACACGCGTCGAATTTCCGGCTTTTGCCATATTTAGCATCTCCCAAATACATCTAGTCGTTTTGTCATGAACAATCAAAGACCGCGGCCGGGAAATAGTGCTCCAAACCAGCCTTCCAACTCGGCGACTAATATCCACCCAACCCCCTTAAATACGGGACGCGTGCCTCCCGCTGGCCTCCATAAAACAACATTTAAACCACGGGCAAATACGGTTGTTGCTATGCCGTATACACCCGAGGAAGCACACAAAATCCAGACACAGTTAAACCGAGTCTTGGGTCCGGAATACGTCAGCTGTAGGCCTGGGGGTGGAGGTCTGAGTGTATCCTATATTGAGGGATGGAAAGCGTTGAATCTAGCCAATGAGATTTTTGGCTTCAATGGCTGGAGTTCGGAATTGATAAGTGTACAGGTGGATTACTTGGACTCGCATGGCTCTGGACGCGTTTCGCTTGGTCTCTCAGTTGTCGTGCGTATCACAATTAAGGATGGCACTTTTCATGAGGATTTTGGGTACGGCAATATTGAAAATGCCAAGAATAAGGCCGTGGCCTTTGAAAAGTGCAAGAAAGAGGCGTTCACCGACGCGTTGAAGAGGTGTCTTCGTTGTTTTGGGAACGTTTTGGGAAATTGTCTCTACGATAGAGGCATTGTGGCGAAAATGCAAAAAGTCAAGCTTCCTGAACTTGAGTTGGAGTGGGACGACTTCCACCGTGATCCGCTCATTATGAAGCGAGAAATTGACCGTTGTAAGAAGGCTGCTGAACGTAGCATTACGTCTACGACAGACACAAACTTAAACAACAACGACAATGCCAATGCTAACAGCGCGTCAATTGCATCCTCAAATGTCCCTGCAGAGACCATGGTCACCACACCACATGGCCAGCCGCCGGTGCCGCCGGTTCTCAAAGATTCGGCACCTGGGCCATCAAAAGAAACTATTCAAAGAAACCCTTCGGCCAGAAACCCTTCCATTAGGAATGCAGATTCTGGCAAAGCGCCATCTGAAACTGTCTTGAGTCCGTCCATGGTCAAAGAATACGAACTCGATGATTTCGATGATCTGTATGTTTTCAGTGACGACCTTCCTGCGGATGTTGCAGCTCTAGCACCGCAACAAAACTTGTCTTCGGAACGCCAAAATCAGAATAGAGAAAGACTTACCACACAAGAACACCCTGCGGACGCTGAACCGGGAAATACTCCTGACGAAGTGTTTTTCACAAGCTCAAGAAAGGCTTTAGACGTGCAGAAGGCTGCATACCAAGAGGAAGTCCCAGTGTATGACCACAAGTTTGTTGCCAGTAGTGTAAAACGCACGGTTGACCCTTCAAAATCGGCGAAAGTTCGCCGGGCAGATGTGCCCACGCTTCTTACTCCAAGTCAGGTCAACTCAGGGACGACTGTGTCGCCGCTCGTGGCTTCAACGGGAAGTATAGGAAAACGGCCACTCGGGATGCCGCCTACACAGAGACCGCCATCAAAAAGATTACATCGACCGGTAACCGATCAAGCCAATAAAGAAAATGGGGTTAACGCAGCGTGAATGTATCGGGAAATGTCTCAGTTATGAGGTCGATGCGATGGTTGTGGAAAAGCATGTTACTGCATGATTTCAAGGGGAGAGATGATTGAATTAGTGGTGAAGTCGGTATGAGAATACTACGAACATTCAGAACGTAAACGGAAGTCAGCAACCATCAGTAATATGATGAAGTTTCGGGCAAATATCCGGATGATTTACCTGACAATGATAGCCTTCTGAGATTATGCTTGGTGTGAAATGAAGTCGAAAAATATGAACGCAAGGTTGAAAATGTCTTGAATCATTGACGAAAATCGCTTTTTTTTTTTTCTTTTTGTCGACCTTGCTTTTCTGCACTTTGGCTCGATCTGGCATGGACTTTGTCAACTTTGACATCAAAAATTGCAGCCAAAGAGCTTGACGAGGTTGATGGTTTCGCGCGTCATTGCATTACAATCTGTGGGGGCGTGTGCAGGCCTTGCTGGTGTATCTCCAGCTCCATACATCATCAAAACTCTACTGACAACGAGTATACAACAGACTTCAATTCTCAGAATTTCACCTCGCTTGGCCGAAAATTGAAAAAAACTAATCCCTTCAATATATGCCACGTGGTACGCAGTCTATTGAGCCGCTTCTTCTTGTGCCTGGGCCATACAATGAAGTCACGGAAGACTATGAGTACACTCAATCAAAGGATGCACTTGAAACTGCCAGGATTCTACTAATTGGCGCCGGCGGACTCGGATGTGAGATTATCAAAAATCTAGCACTCACTGGGTTCAAAAATATCCATGTCATCGACATGGATACCATCGATATCACGAACCTAAATCGGCAATTCCTCTTCAGGCGCACGGATATCGGGCAGTCCAAGGCTGTTGTCGCCGCCAAAAGTATTTCAGCCAAGATGAAGGACCCTAGTGTGAAGATCACGCCGCATTTCTGCAAAATCCAGGATCTCCCCGAGGATTTTTACCGGCAGTTTTCGGTAGTCGTTTGCGGGCTAGATGACATTGAAGCAAGGCGCTGGATCAACGCCTTGTTGATTGGATTTGTGGATGACGACCTTCAAGAATTGATTCCTATGGTTGATGGAGGTACAGAAGGCTTTCGAGGCCAGGCTAGAGTCATTCTACCGCGAGTCACGTCATGTTACGAATGCTCTTTGGATCTTCTCTCGGCAAAAACCACTTACCCCGTGTGCACCATCGCCAACACGCCCCGGCTTCCCGAACATTGTATTGAATGGGCCAGCCAGCTTGAGTGGCCCCGGCGGTTTCCTGGTAAAGCGTTTGATGCTGATATCCCGGAGGACGTGGATTTGATGTATGGTCTTTCGAAAGAACGAGCCGCTGAGTTTGGCATTGAAAAGGTTACACGAAGTCTCACACTCGGGGTAGTGAAAAACATTATTCCAGCCATTGCTTCGACAAATGCCATTATTGCAGCCGCGTGTTCGAACGAGGTATTCAAGCTCGTCACTAGTTGCAACCCTGTTCTCGATAACTACATGATGTATTCTGGGGACGACTCCATCTTCACTTACACGTATGCACACTCCAAAAAGCCTAATTGTCCAGTTTGTGGCACCGAAGTGAGACGAATCAAGGCATTGCGCTGGTGGAAGGTTGCCAATTTGGTGGCTTTGCTCACGGACGGCCAGGAGTTTATGTTAAAAGCGCCTTCCTTAGCCACGGCAGCTGTGAATATATATATGTCGCTGCCGGCACACTTACAGCAGCAAACAGCGTCAAATTTGGAAAGAAAACTAACGGAATTTGTTGATGTGGGTGAGGAGTTGGTGGTGACGGATCTGCGACTCCCGATCTCAATGAGGATCGTGGTGGAAGCATTTCAAGGCGATGATCAGGAACCTCTGGACATAAGCAGTCTTCTTGCAGCATAGGATGTGCAGTTTTCTTGTTTGAAATGGACTAAAAGCTGCAGAACTGAGGACCCCTTTTGATTGGTGGGTTGCATGTGATGGGTACGTGAAAAGGCTGAATTCCGTGGCAGGTGGTAGCCGACCTCCGCTTTATTGAAATCTATTGAGGTGCATATAGTCGGCTTGCTAGTGAATTTGCTAAAATGTTGCGGTTTAGAGTGTATTGGTTCATTTTAGTCAGTGGTGACTTTACTGATCTTCAAAACGAATAAAATCAGGAGTTGAACTAAGCGGAATCCGATTGATCATGGTCAAGTATGGTATGCTTATATGAGGCAAATAACGTTTGGATTCAGCGATATGCTTCTACCATGTGTGAGATCTTTCTGAGAATTGTGAAGGTGTGTGGTTTATGATTGTGGTATCAAGTTATTCTTTAGGTTAGTTGGGCTGGCATTTCAAGATTCATCTTCACAAGAAATGTTAGACTGCCTTTTCCTAATTGCTGAAAATTATCGAAATGTCACCTCATCTATAGAATATTGCAAACAATTATAAACCTCATAGTTATAGCCAACTAACAATATATAAGGAATCAGGGGGGCCGGTTATTATTAAAGATCTAATTGAAGAAGTATTGGCCCAAATTTTGAATAATGCATCATATTCTGGACAAAGATAGTGGTTCAAAAATTCCCTCTCTCATTAGTACTCTTAACATACGGCGTTTTTATGTGAACAATAAACTCTAATCGTTTCTAAGCACAACCGCGTCGATATAATACAAATGTTTAGGTGTGTGATATGTACAGACTTCATCATTGAAATGTGCTTTCATCTCAATTAATTTGCGTCCTTCATGGGCATTTCTCATGAAAGTAACGCTTTCCATAGCTGGCACTGTTGGACACTGAAATCTGCTTAATAAAGTATAGCAATCCCAGAAGACAGCATGTTAAAGATAATTTCCTCATACTGTTAGAGGTCCCTAAACAAGATTATCCCATCCAATATCTTTCCCCACATCTAACAACATGTCTTCTCACACCTAACAACATCTTCCAACCTACATACACCAAATCATTGAGTACAAAAGAGTTTATATCAAAACGTTTCTACCCCTCTGTTATCCAACTGTTTCTCTCCCTGAACCACCTCAAAACGTCTCCATTTCCTTGAGAGTCATTTCGTTAAACTTGCTGATATTGTCCAAATAGAGGTGGTGGCCGGCGTTTTCCATGACATAGTTGGTGCTCTTTGATTCATCGTTCGCCGCCGCATTTATGAGTTTCGAACACATCTCTCCGCCCTCTTTTTCCATCCAGTCCTCCTTTCCATACCACCACACGACTTTGCAATCAAGCTTTTCGACTCCGCGCTCGATCAATGGGTATCTTGCATCTGCACCAGGAGCAAGAAGAAAGTTCAACATATACTCACCGGAACCAGGACTTTGGAAGATCCCGTAGGCGTATTTATGAAGCAACAGCGCCTCCCTGGGGGAGAGTTTTGCGAACCTTCTTGCCGACCACATACTCACGATTTTGGATCCCAAGGGCCCCGCTTTCCGTACCAAGGTAAAAGGCGATATATTCTGTTCCCACAAACGTGCAAAATATCCAGGAACTGTCACCTTGCGCTGGTGTTTAATCACGGCCCCAGGCGACACCATAAGTAGCTTGGAGCAGAAGTTTGGCCGGCGGGTGATTCCATACGTTGCCATCAAATATGCACCCATAGAATGGGCCAAGACTAGATTGTTCTGCGGGTTCTCATAAAGACCTCTGGCTTTGAGCCACTCTTCAAACGAGTCGTGGAAAAACAGTTCCACTTCGGCCAATGACAGTGCAGTGAACTTGGGCCGAGATGAACAGCCGTACCCCAACAAGTCGATGGCGTGGATGACCCAGTTTTGTTTCCTCAGAATCGCGTCAAAATTCTTGAGATAAAAGCCTAGTCCGGCACCATATCCGTGAACCATAATGAGGTGGTTCATTTTTTTGTACTGCTCATCTTCAACGGATACGGTTTTCCCTGAAAAGCTTTCAGGGTAGATGACAAACTCGTTGATGCTTGCGCCCGATGAAAGCTTAGTCTGGAATACCTCACCCCGCCTTCCTGAAGCGTCAGCAGCCGGAAAAAACGGGAGCGTCAGCAACAAGTCGTGCTGAAACTTAAGCGGGTTCTTGCGGTGGGCATAGTCTTCAAGCAGCTCCTTCACAGAGAGCGGAAACAGCGAAGAAAAGAGTTTTAGTAAAGGTACCGAAGTAGGGTGGCTGGGCCGTTTATACTGAAGTTTGGCTAGGGTTTCGGCAGCACTAGACCCGGTTATCTCCGCCACAGATGCGTCTACAGCCCGTTTCTTGACTCGTTCGGATCTTCCCACGGCTTTTCCCGCAGAAAAATTGCCGTTCTGACCACCTTTTCCCTGACTTACAAGGGTTGAGTTCGATCTTGAATTCGATCTGCAAACCGGGCTGGTACGGGCTCGCGAAAAGAACAAATGGCGAGACAAAAGCGCGGAGCTCATGGTATCAAAACCGCCATCCGCAAAAAGAAAACCGAAAACTAAGAGTTTCTCAGCGAACCCTGGACTTTTCTGTCGCCTTGAGCCGGTCTAAACTATTCTATTATTGGTTGGAGGTTGTCTGACGCAGCAACGCTTGGAGAGTTACGGCTCATTGCGCGCAACTGCAGGTAAACCATGAGGCTTGGAGTGAGGAATTTGAAGTGAGTGAGTGAGTGAGTGGGTGAGACGCAAAACACAACCGGAAGACGCAAAAAAAACGAGGAGGACAAGAAATTCTGGACGCCTCTCCATATAGATTCCTTTTTCTTTGAATTCTTTCCAGCCCTATGGCGCTGAAATGCTTTGTGTCGCGGATTGTGGCAAGTCGTCCTTAAAAACGGTGTATTGTCTTTTGTCGCATTGCGTAGCAACAGTTTGAAATGAAACAAACAAAGTCTCCAGAATATCGGGAATGATCTTCACTGGAATTCTGGTCAGTGAGAAGGCTTACATGCAGGTTGTGGTTTGAGTCATGGCAAGGTTGCTTTTGACAGTGGATGTGAAGAATTAGCAAGGAATTATCATATATATCAGGGTCTTAGTCCGCCTTTAATAAGTAAAGAAAACCTAGTCCTTTCTAGCCCGAGGTAAATTTGGTCAACGCAGCTCGCCAGATCATTGGTCTAATAAGGCACGCTCCGCCAGTCCTTAGTTGCATTGCGCGCATTCGGGTGCCTGCAGAGAGACTAGTTTCGTTTCTTTTCCTCGGAGAAGAAGGAGAAGAAGGAGAAACAAAGGGAAGAGGCTTACTGGAGAGAGAAACATTTTATTCATTTGATTTAGGACCCAAACAGATGTATTAGGCCATCTAAAAACCATCAGCTTCTCACGGATCCCCCCGGTCTTTGACTATTGACTGACCTCTTACGAATCTCGCGCCACGCACGGTTTGCATAAATGCTCCTGTATGGGTCTTGCGCAGACGTGTGCACACAACTTCTATCGAAAAAATCGCACATGCGAGCCAGTCATGGCAATCAAATGAGCTGGACACAATGTGCCCAGAGAAATGCGACAAAAGAGCCATTAATCAGAGGTCGAGCCTTTTATTGAAGACTTCCTTCACAGCTTTTGATACTCAACCCTCAAGAAATCACCTTACACTAAGATCTGCAGGGCCCCAATAAACTTTAGGCCCGCAGGTGATGGTTCAGATAATCAGGGAATTTGCACGCAAGTCTCCCTAGACTGCACGCGCGCAACTGTGGTGCACCTGATTTGCCCAGCCGCTTCATGCACCTGCACATTCTTCAAGTTAATGCATCTATGCGCCTTGAGCCTTCATACGATTGGCTGTACGTGCCGAGTTTCGGGCCTTTTTTTCGCCAGTTCATGCCCCATGAAAAAAGCTTTCACCAGGTTCCTGCCTCTCGCTTCAGTCCGGCCCCAGTATATAATCCAGGCCAGCCCATGAGCGAATTTAATTTCCTCTTTCTCTTTTTTTTTTCTCTAGCCTGTTCTTTACATCTCATAGGGGGGATTGATTTTTTTCTTAGATTCTTAGACAGACTAAGTTGCAGGAACACGGAATAATGAGAGCATTTTCCGTACTTCTCTTCTCTTTGGTTGCAAGCCTCGTGGCGGCCGAAACTCATACATGGTACTATACCACCACTTGGGTCAATGCTAACCCAGATGGAGTACACGAACGCCCAGTTATTGGGCTCAACAACACCTGGCCATTGCCTACTTTGAGGGTCAAAACCGGAGACACAGTCAACTTCTACTTGACCAATGGTTTTGACGACAGAAACACCAGTTTGCATTTCCACGGGTTGTTCCAGAACGGAACCTCCCAGATGGACGGTCCCGAGATGGTGACGCAATGCCCTCTTGCTCCAGGCGACACTATGTTATACAACTTCACTGTTGCGAACCAGGTAGGTACGTATTGGTATCACTCGCATACAGCCGGACAGTACGGAGACGGCATGAGGGGTCTTTTTATTATCGAAGAGAAGGAAAAAGAAGACTACCCCTTTGACTTTGACGAGGAAGTGACGCTCTCTGTTGCAGAATGGTACCACGACCCTGCGGACGCGTTGATCCCCAAGTTTTTGAACTTGTACAACCCTACCGGTGCGGAGCCCATTCCCCAGAACATCTTGTTCAACGACACGAGAAACAACACGTGGAAGGTGGAGCCCAACAAAACGTATTTCATGAGAATAGTCAATGTGGGTGGTTTCGTCTCGCAGTACCTTTATATGGAAGACCATGAGTTCACCGTTGTGGCTGTTGATGGTATTTATGTGAACCCAAACACCACGGAGATGATCTACATCACCACGGCACAACGTTACGACGTTTTGGTGACCACCAAAAACGACACCAGCCGCAACTATGCCTTCATGAGTAAGGTTGACGAGGATATGTTGGACTTGATTCCAAAGGACTTGGAGTTGAACAGTACCAACTATATTGTATACGACGAGGGCGCCGATCTTCCCGGCCAGTACCTTGTGGACTCGCTCGACGACTACTTGGATGATTTTTACTTGGTGCCTGTGAGTGGAGAGGAACTTTTGGACGACTCAGACCACCTTGTCACTCTTGATGTGGTGATGGACAATTTGGGCAACGGTATCAACTATGCTTTTTTCAATAACGTCACGTACGTGACGCCCAAGGTGCCCATCTTGGCCACCGCCTTGACCACGGGTGACGCCGCTGCCAACTCGTTCATCTACGGTAACGTCAATGCCATTGTGTTGGCCAAGGATGAAATTGTCGATATCGTGATTAACAATCAGGACACGGGTAAACACCCTTTCCACTTGCACGGCCACGTGTTCCAGGTGATCGAGAGAGGTGCGAGTGTTGATGACGATGATCCTCCAGTATCTTATGACCCAGAAAACCACGCTCCTTTCCCGGAACACCCTATGATCAGAGACACGGTGTATGTGAACCCCCAGTCGTACGTGGTATTGAGATTCAAGGCCGACAACCCAGGTGTATGGTTTTTCCACTGTCACATTGAATGGCACTTGGAGCAAGGTTTGGCTGTTGCTTTCATTGAGGCGCCAAGCGAGCTCCAGGAAAAAGAATCCCTTGGCGAAAACTGGAAGAGCGTTTGTCGCAACAATAACGTGCCTTTCGAGGGTAACGCGGCGGGTAACACCGTCAACTTATTTGACTTGTCTGGAGCCAACGTCCAGCCCGACCCCTTGCCTGCTGGTTTCACTGCCCGTGGTATTGTGGCGCTTGTGTTTTCGTGTATTGCTGGGTTCTTGGGTATTTGCTCCATTGCCTACTACGGTATGAGCGAGACCAACATCGACATTGACGAGCGTGTCATTGACGACTTGGACGTGGAGCTTTCTGCTGAGGATGAGGCCGAGCTTGAAGTCGAGGCTTCTTTGCTTGATAGATCCCAAAAGAATGCCACTTCTGCCGCAAACTACTAGATGAGACGCATTCCAGAGTAAGGTGTGTGATGGTTCTGCTTGGGCATGGTTAAATGTGACGGAAAGTAGAGTGGCCAAGTGTTATTAATGTGTGTGTGTTTTGTTTGAACGAGCCCCCACTTTCCCGAACACCTTCCATGTGATATGAATAATCAAGTTGACCACACTGACTTTGATCTGGCGTTTGTCTTTTGCTAGTGCTGAAGTGTTTGATATTTCCAAAGATTTCCCTATTATCCCTATTTGTTGTTCTGAACGGCTCGACCACCCTTTTTTATATCGTTTTTTTTATAACCCCCTAACCCTTTTTTATATCTAAGATTTGTACCCTACAAACGTGAAATCGTAGAATTTTGAGAAAACACTAACAATATATTTAGAAGATCACTATCGCTATCGATATAATTAGCGAGTTTATTCCATAAAACGCCTGATATATACGTATTGATTCTTTCATGTTTATCGTCACCATGTAGACATAGATTTGTTCCCGGGGTGCCGCTAGCTCCATTCTTTTGACCAGTGAATTCTTTTGGGGCCAGCTCAAGGTTTTGAAGAAAGTTACAACCCACCAAAAAATCGTTCTTCCCAATGCTGCGGCCGGGGACTTGGTTCAGCTTGTCTAGAAGTCCCTCCTGCTCCACTAAACTTCTGGAAGCTTGATCAGCTATGTAATTGGATTATTACCACTATTCCGCACTTGACTAGCTCCTTGAGCTGGTAGGACGTTAGGGGAATCTTCCGTAAACCGAAGTTGTGACCTTGCCAGCCAGAAATGTCAGTTCGTATCGGGCCATACAAGTGCGTAAACAATCTTCTATTTGAGCCCGAACAGGATAACTTGTAAGATCATTTCGAAATATCGAGTTGATTAAAAATACGTCAGAAGTGATCCAATGAACCATTGGTTGAATCAAATGAGCTAAAAGTTAAATTTATAAAAACACTGGGCTACAGAATGTGGAAAATAGTGTGAGCAGTGCGAGAGTAGCAACAGAACACGGTTAAGCCTAGTCAACAGGCAGCAAATTGTTTTCCAAGAAAGAATGAATTGGATGGATAGGTAGTTACATACCTGTGGCGTGTGCTATGTTAGGAAAAGATGGAAAGAAATCTGTGTTTTGTTTGGATTGATGGTGGGTAGATTCGTGTTATGGTAGTTGCGGATGACCCACATCTTAACAACCAGATAATTTCACATTAAACGAGATGATCTCACATCTGAACGAGTTGATCTCACATCTGAACGAGTTGATTTCACTCCCAACAAGTCACATCGTTGATGTGTCTACAAACATTCCTCAATACTCAAAGTTTCTCTTCACTGTAATAGAGGGTAATGAAAGTGTATTCGAAGGGTATTAGAAGTGGCCCAATATGGTGCCTTTAATTAACCCAACGACTTTCCAGCTCAACCTTTTCATATCCCTCCTTTGAAGCCATAAAGGAAACACACATGCAAAAGAACTTTGGATTTTCACTCTTCTTTTTTCGTCCTTGAATTTTTGGCTTCATTTATCTACTCGCGTGCACTGTCCAGTGTCCATTGTAATACATGTACTAACTTCGATCAGCCACATGAACTTCTATATAATACGGATGATTTAGCCTCCTTTGATCGCAATGATTACCAAAGTTTCACGTTACATATACACGAATCTTTTTCTTCTATTTTTTCAGTCTCCTTCTCTCGTCAGTGCCTCCAGTAGCTTCCCGCAGTTGTGTGGATAATCGCTTATTAATCCGAGTAAGGAGATATTCTTTATCGACTCCAACCCCGAGTTCGCGGACACGCCAATTTCCCAAACACATGCAGACCTGATGATGTGTGAGTGTAGGAAGGGTCACTAAATCAGCCTTTTCGGAGAAAAAATCATAGGCAGTTGCTTGAAAATTAAGGCAATTATATACAAATTCTTGCAATCAAACCTTCAATAATTACGCACACGGCCGAGAACATGGGCTATCCGTGCACCTTGTAAGCAGTGAACACCACTAGTTCCACCACTAGTTCCACCACTAGTTCCACCACTAGTTCCAGACTTGCTTGGACCTTCACACGCACACTGAAATTGAGACTTTCCACAAAGTCAAAAAATGATAATGAATAAAACTTAAACAGTCCAATTCTTCTTCGGATCACATCCCTCGCAAATTGAATCTTTCCCCATCCTTTATTCTCCTCTTCCCATGGCATCGCTCCATTATTATCAAGTTTCCCGGTCCACTCACCCACCATCGCGATTCCGGCATACCATTTGCACGGGCATCGCATCTCATCAGCTTCTTCATATATTTCAAGCAGTTTTTCTTCCAAAACAATACAGGGAAACCAATACTCAAGGAGAAAGGCACACTCCCATTACCATCTCACTTCGATCTTTACTTCGTATCTGACCCTCACTTCTTCCACATTCCACATAAACCATGGTCAGACAGCTCAAGCACCATGAGCAAAAGTTGCTTAAAAAAGTGGACTTTCTCAACTGGAAACAGGACCAGGGCCACAGAGATACCCAGGTAATGGCCACGTACCATGTCCAGAACAGAGAGGATTATCATAAATACAACCGCATCTGCGGAGATATCCGGCAAATCGCGCACAAACTCTCATTACTACAGCCAACAGATCCTTACCGGATAAAGCACGAGCAGTTGCTCTTGGAGAAACTCTACAACATGGGGATTTTGGCCACCAAGTCGAAAATCTCCGACTTGGAAAACAAGGTCACCGTCAGTGCGTTCTGCAGACGGAGAATTGGCGTCGTCATGTGCAGACTAAGAATGGCCCAAAACATCAAAGATGCAAACACCTTTGTAGAGCAGGGCCATGTGCGAGTTGGGCCCAATGTCATCACCGATTCGGCATACTTGGTGACCCGAAACTTGGAAGATTACTTGACGTGGGTCGACTCGTCCAGGATCAAGCGGAATGTGCTCAAGTACAAGAACAAGATCGACGACTACGACCTTGCATAAATGCATAGAAAACACCCGGGTTCCGCTGGATGAGAATCTGCCATTAAATATATATCCCAATAGACTTTTTGCATCACACACGGCGTTCATGTTTGGCACTTGTTGCCCTTTCTTTTCCTGTCGCTCTAAAAATTGCTGTTCATCATTCTCCGCACGGCACTTCTGCGGTTTCCCGGTACTAGATCGTCGCCCGTAGCTAGATCATCCGCAGTGTACCCCAAAGTAGGCGAAATGACTCCCGAAGGCAACGAGCCTGCTGGCTTAAACTTCCGCAGCGAAGTGATCTCACTGACCGGATTCAACATCACCACTGATGTTCTCGATAGCTGAGAGGGCGACGGAGTGGTGCCGTTATTTGTAAGGCCATTTTCTCGGATAGTTGGCGGAAGCTCGCCATAATGAGGCACTTTTGAAGTGTTAGCGGTAGCAAAGGAAGCTTGCGACATGTATGGCGACACGGACTCGCCTTCAAAGGGCCCTCCTTGTTGCTGTCTCAAGGATGGAGACGGCACTTTTGACGACGGCTGATATAGGGTGTATGTTTCGAGAGTGGAGTTTCTGATATCCGAGGCGTGGGGCAACGACTTCAAGGGCACGATATTCTCGGCCGAGATAGGCGGCGGTTGGATTTTGTCTCCGCTGGCAGGAATATATTGTTGATGTTGATATTGTGCTTGGTGTTGCTGTGGGTATGGATGGGTGTATGCTGGGTGATGCTGGTATGGGTGCGTGGGAATGTTGAATTGCTGGTATGGGTGGATCATGTTGCTGTCGACAATCTCTTCAGCCACGCCCTCCTCGTATATCGACGAAGTCACGGTTTTGCGCTTATCGTACGAAGTGTCTCCCTTAAGCTCGGAGTTGATTTTCAAGTGATCCACATCAAGAGAGGGCAACGGCTGGGACTCGTCCGCATGGAACGGGCTATTGGGGTCTCCATTTTTTCGAGACGCCATCGAATTGGACCGGTCGAAGTATACCTCGTATACCGACTTCATGCGCGCCAACTGCTCCTCCTGATCGTCGACTATATCTGTTTTGGACTCTGCTGGAGAGGCATATTCATCGTCGTCGCTGACGTTTTGTAACAAGTCGAACTGCGACAACCTCGGCTCCTTCACTCGCGGATTTTGGTCTTCTGAATCGTTCCGTGGATTGTGGTATTGTTTGTTTTCGGTTCCTGGTGCTACTACCCGTCTGGGCAGCTCCTGTCTATCCTCAAACGGCGACAGTACATGAAAGTTGTCATCGGTGTGGGCATTGTTGACGTGTTTTCCATGAAAATTTACACTGGAGTTGGCGTGGTCGTCGTCGTCGACATCATCATCATCATCTTCTTCTACGCTTTCCAAAGCGGAGTCGGAATTGGCATCTGCGTCATCGTCGGCGTCGCTTTTAAGGTGGGTAGATAATGTGAAGCTCTTGCGAGAGCTGGGCAATGTCGAGTTAATGGCCATTTTCAGCAGCTCGTTCTCGTATTGCACGCCGAACTGGTCGTCACTGCGAGAGGACTTGGAAGTATAGGCACTTCCGTCCGACGTGTCTTTGCCATGATAAAAACCATCGTTTCCCAACAGCCCGTTTGATTTGTTTGGCAACTGAGTGTATGCTGCAGGCGTAGGAGCGCCGCCCAATACACGTGGGCCGATAGAGTCTGCTCTAGTGTTAGAATTTCCTTGATTTGAAGATGACTTTATTGGCGACGTTTTACCTGTCAGCATTGCTCCAGTAAACGCCAGATAAGCCAGGTCTCTGCGTTGATGGAAGTTGCGCATATCCGTCAGACCACGGACAAACTCATGTAGGGACGCTTTCGAGCCAATTTGGTTCTGATACGGCAACACAAAAGGGTCGACGTGCGCATTCTCGTCGCCTCTTATGGGCGAGGAGATTGACCCCAAATCGGTGGCCGATTTGTTGGGTAAGTTCATGAGCGGAAAGCTGCCGTTGAAGCCGACATTGGCCCCCATCATTCTGGGCTGGCCGTCGTTGCGAAAAGGGTCTTCTTTGGAAAATGCAGGGAAATCCGGAAGAGCCGTGGCGTCGCCATTTTCATCAAAGTCCGGATCGTGCTCCATCGCCTCCTTTTTCTCTTTGCGGTAGTTTTTGAGCATGAAATACCCCATGACACATAGAATGGCAAACACCGGAATGCCCACGCCCAATCCGATTTCTAGCGCGTTGTTTACTGAGGGCTTTTCACACCTTGGGTCATTTTTGTGCTCTCCGGTGCATGAGAACGACGACAGCGACGAGTCCCGTTCAAGTGTAGGCGTCTCTTCACGCGCCTGTAGCGTCAACGATGCCACTGGCATGAAAACTGGGCAGAAACGGGGTGTTGTATGTGTGAAAACCGCAGGTTTAAAATGTCCCTAAAGTAGTCGCAATTGCAAAACGTTCTTTCGGTAGAGTTGAAATTGTGCGGAACGCAAAACAAGGAAAAAGCCGGTTTTTCTTTTGAAACAAGCGTACGTCCAATTGTAGTCGCTGAAAACTGACCAAATCTAAGGACTGTTTGACCTTTTTATGGTGTGGTCCTGGCGTCTATGAGAGTCCCAGTTTCTGTGTGCTCACCTATTATTCAGTGCTCGGGCCAAAGCACAACAATGGTCTTGGCAGGAAGGAATATATATGTGTTTAAAGCGTCAGATTCCAAAACAAAAGCGAGTGAGTGATTTACAGACACAGACAGCAGTTTTGAAGAACGCGGTTGTGTTGGATTTTCCGGGTCGAAGCTTCCGGTAAAATGACTGGTTTATGAGAAAGACGTTATGGAATGTGGGTGAGAGATCCATTAGATCAGGCGAGCGACACGAGACGCAGTCGCGGTGCTTTTTTGGTGCTTTTTTGGTGCTTTTTTTTTTTTGCTTTTTGGCCCGCGCGAAACGCGCTTTGGCTTTATTTTCTTTTGAGAAATCTCGGTTTTCTTCGCCCTTTTTCTTTAAACACGAAACACTCGCCACCGCGTCGCACGCACGCACGCACGCATAAGCTGTCAAACGTTGGCGTGTCGAAAGAGACAAATTTGGGGGCGGAAGAAACCAAGTAGACCCTGGATAATCGGAATGTTTCATTTATTTCAGGATACTATTTCGGTTGTGTTTTCAGAAAGACCTCTTTAGGGTTCACAACAGTAGCGTGCCTCATGCTTTATTCGGATCGGAGGTTTCGGTCTGGTGTGGCCGGACCATGGCCTGGCCGTGGCCGGTGCCAGTACCAGTGCATGCTTGCGTGCCAGTGCCAGTGCCAGTGCCGTGTGCCTGTATGCAGCAGATAAAATCGGCGACCGAGCGTTGAGACGCCCGAGGCGCAGGCTTAGATTGAGAGGTCTAGACAGGAAGCAGGGGCTTGCAAAAGAAGTGAAGAAAGATAAATAGATTAGAAGGAGAACGAAGGTGAAAAAATTGAGGAGTATAAGGGCCTGTATCCTGGAAAAAAGACCTTCTGCTTTTCATCTGTCCCAAAGTATGGTTTGTTGACGATATGCTTCGGCCCCGTTGAGACAGTACATGGTACACTGATGTTAGTGATGGATATTTTTACTCGGAATTCGCAAATATCAATACTGTATTCGTATATTTTTCGTGATTACCTAATTGTCGTATTGAGCAATGGTCATTTTTCGAGACGCTAACGAAGTAGTGAATCAATCATAAAAATATTTGGAAGAAGCCTTGTTGGTGTGTGTTTTCAAACGATTTACTCTCCATGCACGTGGGACAAGGACGTACATATAATTAATCTTCATCCTGATCTCCTGTGGGGTTCATCATCGGAATTGCGTTGTCTCTTGACACTGAAAATGTGAAGTTTTCCTGCGTTTTTCAACTAAATGTCGGTGACAACCTATAGTATGTACTAGTCCTCAAAATCGTGATTCCTCTTTCAGTGTGACCTCAAACTTCTTGAGCCATGTTATTTATTGAGATATACAGGATACAGTGCAACACATTCTTTTCACGAAACAGGAGCACGAGGCCCGGGAATCAAGGTTTTGAAGTTCCAGTTCCAGCAGTTTCGCTGGATCACCAGAGGAGCTACCTACATTAGCGTATACAGGTGAGGTAAGAATTTTGAGTACCTCTCACATCATCAGGGGCCTTGGATCATATTGTTCATTTCTGACAGTTTTTCGAAGTCACAAGTATTTGGAAGAAATTCAACAACATAATGCTTATTTCGCACGTACATCCTCTTCAGCACTCCTAAATTGTTGCAAGAATTAGCGTTTCCAGAATCCTTTCAGTGAACTTCATGATAGACTATAAGAGTATCATGCCTGAAACGCTAACATCGCTAATCATCAACATCATTGGCATGATGTAATCTAAAATTACAAGTATTGAGAGCCAAGGTGCTAACCCAGCTGGAGAAAACCGTGGCCTCCTATGTACATTCAGGAGAATTCATCTGGTCTTCATAACGACTTTTTTTTAAGGTATCTCTTGAACGTATCTCTTGAACACATCTCTTGAACGCATCTCTTGAACGCATCTCTTGGTGTGAGGTCTCATTTGTCAATTAGTTCCTTTTGCGAGATGTCTTTACGCAAGTTCCAGTCAACTGTCTAGCAATGAGAACCTGCGGTAGTAATGATCGGGCAACAAATCTACAACCTGTATTATCAAATAATTCAAAAATTTTGCAGTTACTACTACCATTACAGTTAGCTGACCCATTGTCAGCTCCAAGTATATAATGAACGGCTTTCCCACCTTAAGTATTGGAATTAAGGTCTGGTTTCACTTGACGATCTCACTTGATCCATGATTCAGATATAAGAAATCTGACACCTCGCAAATGCCTCTAAAAGTTGTTTGAGGTAGACATGATCCGACATTTCAGGGGAGACGCTATAGTATACGAAAAGCCCACTGGGTATGAGGGAAGCTCTTGATTTCTGGCTCCTAACCCAAAGAGAAATCCAAATATTCCCAAAAGAACACCAACTAGCCTTGTGGCACTTGCAGAGCACTTATAGCCTTTTGCCAGTCTTATCACTATGTATCCAGCCAGGCTCAAAATCAAACTTTACCAGACTTTTCTTACATTCCCCCTTCAGTTGTTGATCATTGTCAAAACCTCATCCACTTTGGTCCTTTTTCGGACGAAATAAATCTCACCTGAACCAACCACCATTAAGCCCATTCCAGTTCATCTTCTAGACCTCCAATTTCAGAATGCTTTTCCATTCTACACTTATTAAAAACTCTTTAATCCTGGTCCAAGGTTTAGCAAGTTAACCAAGATGTGTGTCTCGCTTGAAGGTTGCCTTCCTCCCTTTGTGACAATAAAGCTAAGGAAATAGGATACTCACACACTCAAAACGATACATATTCATCCCCCTCATTACCTGAATATCTAGTCATTACCTATATAAATACAACATTTCTAAAACGCCATCTTCTCTTCTTACCACAGTTGCATGGTGTCAATGAAGTCCACACGCTTGCCATTCTGCAAGTTCTCAATCACTACATTTCTCGTCTTATCCACAAAAGTGTCGTGGCCACATCCAACAAACGCAACGGCTCCGTTGGACACCGCAATGTCCTCTTTCACAATCGCGTCAAGGTCGGGTCTACCTGCTCTGAACTCAACGAAGTGCAATTTTGACATGACACGAGCAGCATTCTCATTGTTGAGCTCTTTCTCAATTTCGCCCTCGGATTCCTTTTCCGTGCTCTTGGAATCGAGCGAGACTTCACCCTCTTTGAACTTCTCAATGAAAGGCTCGTCCAAAGGCGTGTTAAACTGCGTCACATAAACTACGGTTTCAACTCCCGTACCTTCCAAAGATTTCAATTCAGAGTAGAACCATTCGATCGATTTCCAGTGGCGGATCACCCAGTAAAGCTTCAACTTCTGACCCGTGCCCTTTTTAGCAAGCTGAACGGCACTGTTGAAAAGCCCTGGTACACCGTTTCCTCCAGAAAGATAAGATACGGTGTCGTAGTGCTGCAATGGAATCCTTGGTCCGTATGGACCCTCAACAGAGCACTTGATCTGGGCCTTTTGGTCGGGTTGTTTGCTCAAATATTGATAGAGCGAGTTCAGCATGCCTCCTTTGACTTTGATGTAGAAGGAAATGGTGTTGTTTTCCAATACGGAGTCCACCACGGTAAATGGATGCGATTGCCAGAAACAGTCGGGTCTGAAGAAGTAAATGTAAGCAAAACTCAACGAGTAAGGCTTCCAGTACGAAGGTCTGGGCACCTTGACCTTTAAAGTCTCGCCGGCGATCAATTGTACTTGAGCTGTTCTCACACCAAACGTTGCCATGCGCACAAATCTCATCAATTTATCGAAAGCCCATACGGCCGTTGCTGCGTACATCAACGTCTGAAAGTTGTCGTCTTCCACGTGAATCCAAGTACCGGCAATCACAAGAGCTCCCAATACGTTATGGGCAAGAACAAACATCTCGTAGTTCCTTTTTCTGAACATCAATAACGAGTGGAAACACATGAGAGACGCTGCAACAAGTGCCACATAGCCCCAACGGATATAAGGCTTGGCGTTACGTGTCTCGTACTTACCGCCACCAATACCTTTACCGTTAAAGGTCATTCCCACGGCGTGCACCATCATCAAAATGAACGACACACGACCCATCCAGTGGTGGATAATGTTAAACCTCAGGTATGGCCATCCTGAAATCCACAGCATGAAGTTGTTACGTCCGGCAAAAAGAACGAGTTGCGGAATCAAGTACAATACCATGATACCCGTTCTGTCAGCAATCTTACGCCCCATTTCCGCCGACTTTTTCTTCCAGAACAAGTTGGGTTCATTGTGTGAGTAGTTTGCAACGTTAAACGCCAACGCCAACACGAGCCACCCGGCAATGTAGATGGTCTCGATTCTCGAGGGAATGATGAACTCGAAAATCTTCAAAAGACGCCCGTGTGTCACCCTCTTTTGTCTGCCAAGTGCTGGCATAGTGATATACTTCTTGTATGTGTTGGAAATCTTACCGTTGAACGAGTTATATGTCTTGGGGAACATGTAGGAGAGCAAGTTAAGAAGTCCAGAAAAAAGCACAAGCAACGCCCAGTACAGAATAAGCACCCACCCGTAGTAATGGGCCCGGTTGTAGTTGTACCAACGGCCAATACTGGACTCATATGCACCAATGACAGTTTTTTGCTTGAGCTTGACAGGAAGATAGAACTTCTCAGACTTGTTAAACCCAGGGTATGACTTGAGGTCAGTGACCAAGTACTGTGTGGCATTGTTGTACGATTTTTCGAATTCCTCTTTAGTCAAGTTATAAGGTTCACATGACTTGATAAAAGCCTCAACACCGTTTTCCGTTGGTAATTGTCTCAAGCAGTGGGCCATCGTACCCAAAGCTTGCTGCAACTTTTTGTTGCAAAAGCCGACCTTATCTTTTTTTCCAAAATAAAGCACATTTTTACCCAAAAGCGTTCGACAAGACGACACTGCAAGATCCGCCTTGTGAAAGATCTCCACGCCATCATCAGCCATGGCTGTGGCGGCGAACACCAAAGCAGCAAGCTTAGAGAGAGAAACCATTTAGCGACACTTTAAAAAAAAATTAGCATTTTCCGGGCAGGAGGGCCCGGCCCTGGGCCTTTAATAGAACCCAATCTCGAAAACAAAATGTCTGCTGCACCCAATATCCTCACATGAGAGTGCATGAAGGTAGAGAGCAGGGCGCGCGCAAAGCCACAATCTATACAGGCAGTTCTGCGGATGGATCAGATAAGATATCTTTTTGGATTCAAGACCCCAGTCTTACGGAATTGGAGGAGCTATTTACATTCTTTTAATGACAAATTGTAGCTCTGGCCAAGTTATGAGACCGCAGACTTGCTCTAGAAGGCTATATACATTTGTCCACTGGTGTTTTAGGGCAAAGCGGGACCTGCGCCACTACGCCTACATAGTATTATCTTACGCATCACCAGCATATACCGGCAGTTGCATGCAGCTCAAGAATGGCCACGACAGTGATTGGCTGTAAAATATGTATGGTTGACTAGATATTCACGGGAATCTTTTGCACTTCATCACCTCTTTAGAGAGGGGTATTTTCCAATTGTTTTTTCCCTCCATCATTTAAAACAACGTCTGTCCCTTTTATGGCCCAGCGAGGATATAATTAAACGGTGGAGTTATATCCGGAATATGAAAAGCTTTAGCAAGTTCTCAAAATAACCCAACACTCTAAGTTTAAGCCTGTGGATATTTGTGCAGGTGCGTCAAAAAAATAAAGGAATAGCATGATTGCCGTACCTTATGTGCAATTCATTCGGCACACCCCCCATTGGCCAGCTTGATGGTTCAAAAACAACCGAGATCTGGCATTAACTAGGGCGTCAACGATGGCTTTCACAAGTGTTAGAGAAAAGAGAGAGATTACGATACCAGAAAGATTCGGGAAAGGAGAGCTTATCATTACAATCTTCCACGCAGACCGTACTCATCTCAAGCTAGACCCACGTCAGGTTTTATCAGATTCATCTACACGCAACTGCTTGCGTTCGCGCGTGCGCATCATGCCCGAAAAAGGACAAAAATGGGAAAAAAAAATGGGGAAAAACAAAATGAGAGAAAAAATTTTCACCCGACCTTATTTTGCTCTTGCAGAAGGATCGCCGAACGAAATCAGAAATTTGGGCTTTTGAAGTATTTGTAATACATCAACCAGTATTTCCATAGTTGCGAAACACGCACGCCACTTCCAGGAAAAACGGATCAATTTAAGGAAAGCGTAGCATCAAAGCCTTTTGATTGTTCACGCTTTTTCGCCTGCCTTATCAGGTTCATCTTGACTGGCGAGCGCCCGCATTTTTCCCGGAATAGATGAATGGTTCCCTCTGACAGATTTGACTTTACTAATGATTCGGCATCCTCTGGTGCGAATGCCTCACCAAAGAAAGAAATCCTTTGGCCGAAACTTAAGAAAGTCGAGGAATTCGGAAACATTGGCCTTCAAAAAAGAATAAAAAAAAAATAGGCACCCAAAGTAGGCACCCAAAATAGGCACCCAAAGTAGGCACCCAAAGTGGGCACCCAAAGTAGGCACCCAAAGTAGAGCATGAAACCCAGTAAGAAATCCAAACCCACACACATTTGAGTTTGAAGCGTTTTTAGTTCTAGGGCGATCGGTTGCAGGGGCTGCCCTTCCATGAGGAAGAAGCTTGCTCTTTGTCTCTTTTCTTTTTCCGTAACTTGCAACTTTTCTTAGCTGATTAAATTGTCTGGTTTTGCTCCGATGTTCGGATCATTTTTTTTCTTTCATCTCACTGCGCGACTCGCGCCCCAAGGCCGTCCCATTACATGGACTAGCTTAGAATCCTAGATAAGAGATATCTACAAAACCTGGCTCTATTTAGTTTCATAACACGACATTCTGCTGACTAATAGCGTGAAGGTATAGGGCGTTTTGGAATGATGCACTTGTTTTTTAATGTGAATGGCCCCATCGTCGTTTAGGTAATGCTTTCGGGACCTGCATATACATCATGCCGGCTTCAGATCAGACAGGCAGGACCAATACGTACCAGGTGCTCCAGAAGATGCGCGGCACCAATTCCAAGGCGTTCTAGAAATGTTAAATTTGGGTTACGTCCGATATCCCCGAGGTGTAAGCATTTCAAGAAATCTTGGCGACGTGTATTTTCTGTGTAGTGTGATGTTTGGAAGGTTCTGAGCGTTTTGATCGTTCGAGGCGTTCAAACATAACACGTGTATAATCAGCGTTGGTAATTGCTATTGCTGTAGGCTTGCTGTAGGCTTGCTGTAGGCTTGCTGTAGGGAAGAATTGGTCCGAGTCATAATCTGACGAGCTAAATAAGTTTGAAGCTAGTGTGCGTAAAACTTGGGAATGTTTTCGAAACTTCCAGCTCAAATATAACGAGAAGTGAATTTATTTAAGAATTATCGGCAAGTCAATTTGATACCAGCTATGAAAGTTTAAGTGTCAGTTAATTCAATCAGCAGACATTATAATATAGATGCTTTCCACCATATCTCACGGACGGAGTATGTGTGTTCATTCTGGTTTCTACCTTGGGCCATGATCCTTTATAAACTTAAAGCGATAATATCAGTTAATGTCCGCTGTTATCTAGTTCCTCCCTATACGACACGCTAATTCTAATTATCTGCCATCATCGCAAAGTTGTTCCGATATTATCTTTTTCTGAAACAGATGGCCACGAACATCAGAATCAAATAGCCCATTTCAGTCCTTTCAAAATGATAGTTTCACGCAAATTATGCTCATTGGGCCTTTTGAAGTCCGACTCAAGCCTTCAACGCCGATAATCCACGACACATCAGATATATCTGCATGTCTAAGGTTAGAAGTCCCACATTTTTTTGGAAGACAGTATCTGGAATTCTCACACACTTCCGCTTTTTAACAAAATCAACGCTCGAACCAATTCAGATCCAAAAGTTGCCTAAGTTAAGGGCTCTGAGGGAACTTCTAATAGAGAATGATATCTCAAATCTCAGCATAAGTTTTCCTCTCAACAAAGCACAGTTTCGGACAGTTTCGTATTCCGGATGTACTTCTGCGCTGGGCCTGTATGGTGTATCCAATCTCCCTTCTTCAAATCTCAACTGGAGCCATCGTTTCAAGGCTTAAATATTGATAAATCGAATAGAGAACACTTTCAGTGCAGGTATTGAAATCCTCCGAGTCAGCACACCTGTACAACCGAGCACAACAGATTTCTTTCAGGCCACTTCCGCAATATCTCGAAATCTGCTTAAAGTTGCCCACTTTGCTTGCCGTGCACGTGACATGATACAGTGTAAGCCATAACACGACAATCCTCCACCGAAATCCGTCAATTTTTCGCCTCCAAATTCCTTTTCTTACAACTGAACATCTCGAAGCTGCTCGGCGAGCTCCAACTCCTCGGCGGCAAGAAAATCCTCAAGTTCCTCCTCAAGTTCCTCAATATACTTAGACTCGCAGATTTTTCCGGAGTTTTGTGAGCTTAAACCCCCAGTTTTTGGCGCCTGCGCCTCATACCGGTATCCCTTCGTCAGCGCCTCCTCTTCAAGCAACAAATCCAAGTCCATTTCCAATGCCTCGGCCTCTTTTTGTAGTTGCAAAAGACGGGCATGCCTATCCTCGTTATACACCGTCCTTTCTCGTAGTAACTCCTTGCGTTGGTCTCGTAGATCATCACGCATACGCTGCATCTGGTCACGAAGATGACCCCGGTGCCCGGACTCGTTATCTGCTCGCGTAGGAGAAGACATTGGTTGATATAGACGACTTGCCCGTTTTCGCTGCCTTTCTTCTATGGCACTGAGGCTGCCGAGCTCGCAATTGCTGCTTCGCATAGGTGAGCTGTGCCATTTCCTGGCCGTATTCATGAAGATTTGGGGACTGAAGGCGTTCACGAAGTTGGTGGTTGTGGGGTAGTCAAATCCAACTTTTAACGTGGACACGGGAAGCTGTTCCATGCTCAAGTCACGTGTCCAGTGCGCCCGCGTGTCTGGGTGCGACGGCCCTGGCTAAACAAATGTGTTGAATGTCTAGTAAAAAAACATCATACCGATTTGAAATCGAACTTCAATCTGTGGCAATCGAGAGGATGACGTTCTAATGGTGATGAGTTTATTCGTATGTCGCTGATAACTTTTGCGGACTGCGAGCTAGGGGTAGCGGTGAGCATGTGTATGGCAATGTGGTGCTGACCTGACGATAAGCCTCGAGCATTGAATAGCCATTTTTCGCATGTTTTTAGTTTTGGTTTTGTTTTCGAAAAAGCTCACTTCACTAAAGCCTTAGGTATTATTATTTCTGAAGTTCAAAATGGGTTCCGTTAGGATTTTCTTGGGCAACTGGCCTTAACGATATAACTGTCATACCGCATGACTTCTGAATGAGGCATTCTCGAAGAAACGGGGTCAACGCAATGAGATCAGAGTTATTGAAGGATCCTGTACACGCCGAAGCCGCGCGATTGGCGGAGCTGGACGAGATAAAAGTATTAAAGAAGATGAAGATGTACGAAGAGATCAACTGGAAAGACGTACCGGCTGGAGAGAGACTCATAAACACTTTGTTCGTTCGCACGGTGAACCTCTCGACAAAAAGGGGAAACGGCCAGCACGAGGCAAGGCTTATCGCCAATGCAAGCAGACAAACCATCGGGCGAGAGGAGACGTACTCTCCCGTAATCCTGCCTGAGTCAATAAGAGTGTTTTTACGCGTCACGTGTCTCAAGAAGATGAAGGTACATCAACTTGACGTGAGCTCGGCATGTATCCACCTGACATGGCGCAATTGCTGCAAAATGTCACGTATGAAAAACAGTCAAGTCACAACATCAGCCAAACGGGCCAAATGAGCAGCCTTCATGGGACCATATCATTCTCGAAGACTGGTTCATTTGAGTTTATTTTTCAAGGAAAGTAGTTTATTCGCAATGATTGTGATTTCGTGTCACTTTTGATTTCTCCGACCCAATCAGTGCGTAACTAACTATCTAGAGTCTATAAGTGTCGAAGGTATCTTCCATGTGCTTCATAGTCATTGTGAAAATGTCTAAGGGATTAGACAAAAGCCGAATCTGGTTTTAAAGATTTTTAAAAGGAATACCACCAACAAAAAAGACTCATTTAACTTTCTAAAGAGCTCTTTTGACTCAGTACTTGGATGTAATTGATGAACATGGTACTCACGGAGATCAATGCTGAACTCAAGACGCGGCACAAACAAGCACTCCCTTATATGCGGCTTTTGACCTTTTTGACATAGCACAGACTTCAGAAATCTAAGTTTGATTGCTAGGGCAGTTGGCCTTAACTATGATGTACTTATTGATGTCAGAAGGGACTTAAATCCAAGTTAAGAACCTCTGAGTCAACGGTTTCCGCTGGCTCGTACCCGAAACTGATTGAAAACCGCTATGATTTTGTTGAAAATAGCCAAATCTTGTGTCTCGAGAAGAAACTGCTTCTAGAAAGGAATCAATAGAGAAGCCAGGAAGAGGAAAGTAGAATACTAAAAGCATGAGACAACAGTGGGGACGAAGGTGACAATAAGTTGAAATTAACCCAGATATCTACCCAGATACAACCTTTTGAAGTTTTGTAATATTGTAATTTGGTTTCGAGAAGTCCAAGTGTCTCGATCATTATATGCTGTTTCCTTTTATGTTTGTTTACTTTAGGCAGGGTGTCCCAATTAGGCTAATTGCCTTTCACTGTATTAAAATGAGAACCTGCGATATTGATCACGATTGGGCTATAGAATTAAAAAGAAAAAAAAGAAAGATCTACTAGAAGATCTCACTTAATATACACTTCAGATACATGAACCTGACACTTCATCTCTCACTACGAAAAAGACTTTGGGAAGATACTATAACACAATTCCGCACTAAAGCAGGGAAGTGTTAACCCAGGACAATGTTAACCCAGGACAATGTTAACCCAGAGAAGTATTAACCCAGGGAGTATTAACCCAGGGAAGTATTATATCAAAAGCCACATTATATTATCGTCTGAAACCTACCGTTTTGGCCCGCCTCTAATACCAGAAGAACCGGCACTAGACACGGGTCACGTGATGTGAGCATGTCCCGTTCATCTTCTCCAATGCCATATCACCATATTTTTCACTTTTTTGTCCGTAGAAAGAACTTCGACACCACATCCGCTAGGCTCGCTCTGTATCCATACCCACAGTCCCTCGGATATGTCTGAGATGACCGAATTTGACGAGGAAAATGACGTGTTCATGTCTGGTTTAGGCGAGTCTATGGCCAGGATGGTACCTCTTGTATTTCCCTCGATTTTAATGGCTTCCGAAAAGTTACACACTCTCCATTTTGAAGCTGTTTCCACTATGAAAACAGATGAGATAGCTCGATTTTTACAAGTGGTGTACACGTGTCTCGGCTCCTTTTATACGAAACACAATGGCCCCCACTGGCAACGGGCCAAGATCGAGGAAATGAGTGAAGCCGGATTGGTTTATGTTTGGTATGAGAGTGAGAACGCCATTTCGTGCTTCTTGTCCATGAGAATGGTTATGGAACCGGTGGGTAAAACCCTTTATTTGTATGAAATCCACGTGCTTCCCGAGTACCAGGGCCTCCATTTGGGAAGCTCTCTTATGGAATCGTTTCATAGTTATGGCAACCGCCTCGTTTCCGAATGTGCATCTTCTTCTACCACGTCATTCCATCGGCATCTACCTTGTGTTGCCACAGGCTTGACGGTCTTCTCGGATAACGTAAAAGCCTTCAATTGGTATATAAAACTAGGTTACATTTTTGCTCCGGATTCTCCATTAGACAAACAACTCCGAAATGGGAAAGTCCGTAAACCCTCAGCATACACGCTATCGAGACCTTTAGTCAGGTGATTCGAGCACATATGGTTCAACATGTCTAATCTGAATCTTCATCGTTTGTTTCACAGATTTCATCCCTTAGTCTCCATGATATTGACGTATCTTCTCTTACCCCTGCGTCCACCCGCAGATGACCCTGGGCCTTTGCTCATGTTAAGAAGATCATCCAATCCTGCATTTGCTAAGTTGGGCCGTGGTGCAGCAGCCTCAGGCACTGCTTTGACAGGCGACTTAACAGCAGAGGGTCTCCTGCTCCCGGCTGTTCCTTGTGGACCATGTGTTCCATATGGGCCATGGTGGCCTCTGATGGAAGCAGGTGCAGCAATAGCGGGGGCATCTTTGGAGCTTCTTTCCATCGAAGTCTTCTTCTTGGGTGGTGGTGGAGGCGCAGACTCTTTGAGCTGCTCTTCCAACGGCCGGCTAGTGTCGATCCACCTCTTGTGCTCCTCGTCGTATTTGAACGTGTTCGCCCGGCCCAACTTTGCTCTTATGGGCTTGGGCCTGTCGTCGTTTTTCTTGTTTCCGAGCCAGCCTTTAAACCACCCACTTTCTGCATTCTGGCCCCCGCCTCGTCTGCTCATTTCCTCTTGTATCTTCTGTTTGGCCTCCTGCATATCCTTCTTTCTAGCATCTTTTTGCTTCAACTCCTCATCCTCTTTCTCCTCGGGAACTGGCACATAATCAAGAACAGTATCATCCTTCACTTCGTATTGCTGATACAACGCAGACTGCTGAGACTGTGATAATCTGCTCGAGTACAACCCAGAGTGGCCAATCACAGAGTTGGCTCTAGTAGTGTACTCTGGAGACCCCGGAATAGGAAATTCATCAAATCCACTTTGCACCCGCGTGTCCGGCTCACCTCGTTTTTCTCCCTGATAAGGATTCACAAAACCTGGCTTGTAGCTTGGGGAAGAGTTAGCGGCGGCATTGAGCATCAAGGGTGATCTTTGTTCCTCGATGGAGTGTTCCTCATTTTCGTATTCACCGTGGTCAAAGCTGATATCTATGTTCTGGGGCGAAACCTTGGCTGATGGTGCGTATGGGTTCCGTTTTTCTTTTGCAGGTGGAGCCCGTTTTTCCATATCCTTCATCCGAGGCATCTTCGATGAAGTATTAGTATTTGGTTGCAAGTGGGAATGAGATTCAGCACCTTCATCGACCAGCGCTCTTTTCTCATTTGAAACGTCTTCGTGGCTTTCAGCGCCTGTTTCGGCTGCAACCAAGCTCGAGAACGGAGTAGGGATCCCCATATCTGGAGAATTGTCACTTTGCGTCTTTGGCTCAAACTTGTACTTATTTGATCCTGCAGAAGCGCCAGGACCGTATTTGTTATTGACCTTTGTACTTCTTCTGGTCTCAGTGGGAGCGTATGGATTTACTGGTTTTGGTCCTGGGACATGCTGGCCCTTTGCAGTGGGTGGAGGTGGCGGAGGTGGTGAAGGAGACTGCTCAATTTCAGGGCCATTGCCTGCACCGTCACCTACTTCTTGGCCTTTTTCGTCTTCTTCACCATGACCTTCTTTTTCACTTTTGTCTTCACCACCATCATCCTGCTTCCTCTTCTTCTCAACCCCCTCCTCTTTGATCTCATCCTGTTCACCTTCGGAAACAGCCAGAGATACTAGCTTGGCTTGCGCTTTCATTTCCTCCTTATTCACGCTATCCCTGTTCTCGCCAATGCTTTCTCTTCTTTCCTGGCGCTGAACTGATGGCGAAGACGATGGCTCATAGTCTCCGCTGTGATTAGAAGAGGCACGAGAATGGCCCTTTTCGGAGGCCTGTTCACGATTCAGGCCCAAAAGCTCATTTTCTTCGGACATCTTCTTATCTTCTCTTGAAGCTTCACTTTGGCTTGGCCCTGGGGCGACAATGCTTTGTGAGGCAATGGACAGAGACGACATTTGAGCAGGTCTGGTGGCATATATTTCATTTCTGGAGCTGGCTTGCTGGGACTGTGAGAGCGCAGATTGCTGGTGCAAATGGCCACCGCTTTGTTCCCCATTCGCATGACCCAAAGGGCCATGATTCGGGTGATATTTGCTCTTAGAATTGACGTTGATGCTTGGATTTTCCGACGGTTCATTGTGCAAATTCATCAAGGGCGACAGTGAAGCCGGCTGGACAGGCTTTTGCAATTTCGCAGTGAATTTTCCGGAAGCAGCTGGACGATTCTGTCTTTGCGAGGGACTTGAAAACTCACTTGGAGGTGCACTTGCTAATTTCTTGCCGCTGCCTCCGACTGTGATTTCCATCATCGAACTCTTGCGGGAAAGATTTGGACTGAACTTGCTGAACACACCTTTTTCCCCTGGCTTAGGGGTAGAGTCTTCGCCACCAATGAATTTATCCAAATGACCCCACACCTTATCCAAGTTGACCATGCTCAATTTTGATCCCAACCACCCGGAATCGCTCGAAGAGCAGTCCGACAATCTCACCAACAAGTGTTTGAAGTCAACAGACGCATTTTGCGTTACTATAGGAGACTTGCCGAGTGTTTTCATCACATTTCCAATGTGGTCACAGTACTTTCTCGAGGCAGTGAAGTGGCCCAAATCGGCCAAGATCTGAGCTCGCTTGATCTTACCTACAAGCAAGTCAGGCAACCCAGTAGCAGGTAATGGTGAGGCGCTGGTCGCGGGAGATATCGAAAGCACATACTCGTAAATCTCACAGTAGACTGAAGTCAGAGTAAACGACCCAAGCAGTACAAACAATGCACCATTTTGTAGAGGTACTCTTGACAATACCAACCCGGCCAACATGAAACTAATCTCGCTAGCACAAGCCAATCCGGACTTTGCCAAAAAGTTTCCGAACTCGACAAAGAATTCCGGACTGGTCCCGTTGATGATGGCAGCAGATAAGATTTCCCGATAGTGCGCTTTGGCAAATTCAGTCTCGCTTGGGACGTTTAATAAGTCATCCATCACACTCTTGGTATTGCCAACAAACACCTTCAACAAAAGAGGCATGAAGTGCTGGACTCTAGTATTCTGGTTTGTCTGGAAAGGAAACGATACCCGAGCGTAATCTGAACATATTTTACTCAACATTTCTTGACCAAGCGACTGGGCAATGATGAACGCCAATGCCCAGTCTTGCTTTGATACAGCAAATTGCAAAGCGCCTTCCCTATTACCCGCTTGGATTAACGACCATATAGTATTAATACCTGCGTTGTCCAATTTGTAGGCATTTGCGGAAATTCCAGGCCCTGGCTTCACGTTGAAACTCATGGTGGAGTCATGACTCACGTTGAAATCAACATTGGGGGCCAAAATGGCAGCCCATCTCTTGTGAAGCATTGGGGATGAGAAGTCGCCTTCGTTTTGCACCAAAGCATATAGAAGCTCATTGAGAAGTAGTTCGTCCACTTTCGCATAACTGGTCCGCAATTTCGCTATGTTCTTCTCAAGCCAGGCCTCTACATCCTTGCGTTTAGTTTTCGCTTTGGAAAGAGGCCCAGGAAACTCTGCATGAGCTTCAAAGCGAGGAACAAGCTCTTGTACCTTAGCTATTCTGATACTCTTCCGAGGAAGCTCGAATCCACTCACAGGTAAAGAAATAAATGCAGCGGCATGGTCAGATGGGCCCCAGCTGAATATAGGAAACTGTCTCTGGAGAAGCGCCTCTGGATTCTCGATTTTCTCGGGGATTTGGTTTATAGTCGGCAACGAGGATCTGGCAGAAGATTTTGCGCGTTTTCTGGTGGTAGGAACAAGATTAGGAGATTGCCCCAGTGTCTTGTTCACTGGAGCATATGGATTTCCCTCTCTTGCATTGCCGCCGATGAGAGAGTTCGCCCTGGAATGTGCACGAGCCGAGGGCCCATAAGGCCCAGTATCCGGAACATAAGGACTCAAAAAGTTATTTTTTTCTGGGCCCTTCGAAGCGTTCTTCGGCACTCGGTTGATCGGAGGGGCGTATTCCGAAGTAGGCGAAACAATTTGATGGTCTTCTTTATGGAGCTTTGCTTTTGTTGGCAAGTCATGAGGGCCGAGATTTTGCATATTCCGAAGCTGAGGGCCAGGGACGGGTCCACAAGAGGTTTGGGCTTGTGGTTGTCCGTATTGGCCTTGTGGCCCTGGTCCTGGCCCGTACTGGCTTTGAGCAGGCACTGGTCCTGACATTGACCCATTCTGGCCCTGTGGTCCTGGTCCATATTGACCCTGTGGAACTGGTCCTGGCCCATATTGACCCTGTGGCGCTGGTCCTGGTCCTGACCCATACTGGCCTTGTGGCCCTGGTCCTGGTCCTGGTCCTGGTCCTGGTCCTGGTCCTGGTCCTGGTCCTGGTCCTGGTCCATATTGACCCTGTGGGATTGGCCCTGGCCCTGACCCTGACCCTGACCCATACTGGCTTTGAGCTGGAGCTTGCACTTGTCCTGGTCCACTTTGATGCATAAATCCGGCGTGGACAGCGCCTTTTCCCTTACCCCCGTCACCAAAGGAATTGGCCATGCCTGGAGGCGCCAAAACACCCGTTTTTACCGGCAAAACAGCTGAAGATAGCTTCTGCTGAGGTGGGCCCGCCATTGGCATGTTTGCGGGCTGATACCTGCTTGGAGCTCCGCTTCTTGACCCAATGGGATCGGCCCTCGGTTGCAACAGGGATTGTTGTTGCATTGGTAATCCCACTTTAGGTGCCAACGTAGCGTATGGGTTCCTTGGAGACTTTTGAGGCAACCCCTTAGTACTATCAACAGGAAGGCTGGGCGGCTGGGCGATCTTTGGGCTTGCACTGGTCGCTGCTGGGGCTGCACGCTTAGGCTTGGTTCCGGGTTTTTGTAACGTCACAGGCAAATCCTCGAAAAACGGTTTGCTGCTAGCACTGGAGCTTCCGTTCGAAGACAGTTTGGCATTTGTGCTAGGAGCTGCAGATTGGCCTTGTGCTGGAGCAATTGAAAGGGACGGTTTCACAGGAAGCACATTTGTCAGCATCACTCTTGAAGCGGGCTTGGCAGTTTGTGTAGCGAATTCAAGCGGAAAGTCGTATGCATCGTTCTTCTTCGCCTGGGGAGCATAGCCGTTTTGCGTTGTGTGGGGGGCCGTTTTAGGTATGAGAGTGCTTGCTGGAGGAGGAACATAGGAGCCTCTTGCCACGGAATTCTGAGACAAGTTTTGCGTCTGTGGGTGAGGGACAACTGCAGGCCTTGCATACTTGTCAGCATATGTGGATTTCTTAGATGCCGAGGTCGTCACACTTTTTGCAAGTGCATTTCTTGTTTCTGCTGGAGGAGCTTGTGGCGCTTGCGGTACTTGCGGAAGTTCTGGTTCATCGTCCAAAAAATCGTCGTCCAACTCCAAAAGGTCGTCGTCCAACTCCAAGAACAGCAAAGCCTTAATCCTCTCATTTTCCGTGTCCAAGGCATTGCTTTGTGAATGCTGAGTGAGGTCAAAAGAAGGAACATCGGAGTCCTCGAGTGATTTTCTTTGTTTTGGATTGGAAGCTTGAGCAACCACTTTTTCGCCTTCGCCTCCAATCCCTGTGGTTTCACCCCCTGTTGCTTCATTCACAGATGACCAAGGCAATGGTTCATGATCCTGAGCATATGACTTGTGTTCAACACTCTCCATTTGGACGCCTGCATCTGCAGGTGTATACTCCGTTGTTAAGTCATGCTCATGCTGGTGCTGATTCTGGTGCTGCTGGATTTGATCATGCCACTGAGATTGAGTATTTAGTACATTTGCTCTTGGCTCAACATTTGCAGCTGGAAGTAAACCTTTGACCGGTTGACCACTCCCCAATGCTAAAAAGTCCGACTCGCTAGCAAGCCTTTCATCAAGTCGGAGTGCTGCATGTTTGTTTGTGCCCCAGTTTGCGTCATCGTTCATTACCAAAGTACCATCTGCTCCATTTGAAGGCTTTGCCACTGGATAGTCAGATTCTTGTAGCTGTAATGGCACATCTTCAACATCGAGATGCGAAATAGAGTGCGCCGATTCGTCCTCCCATGGAAGCAGGTGGTTCCCGTGGTTTTCATGGGATGTGTGCTGCTCCAACCCGTGATTATAGTCTTGTTCATCTAAACCATTGAAAGAATCGATTCGATTCAGACTTTCAAGGCCAAGCTCAGCATCCCACGCAGATTCTTGCAAGTATGGGTTGTCGGTATTCTCGTGGCATGACTCGTCAAGCTTTTGGCCACTTTCTGGGTCATACCCGGCGTTGTTGTCTGAGATTTTATACTCATGTAAATCCTCTTCAACCCCAGCCACTGCTTCTTCTTCAGTTTCGGCTTGTTGTTGCTCCCAGTCGTCGCCATACGGGCTCGTTTGAGACACGTGACTTTGCTCCCAAGGCAACGAAGAAGACTGCTTGTGCTCGCCTTGAGCGGTCCATGAATGTTGTTCCCTGTTTGTGTTAGCGTCCCATTTTTTGTCCAAATCGTGGTTCTCAGTCTCGAATTCGCCTTCATTCCATGCGGGAACTGCACCTGTTTTTGGAGCCAAGTCAACACCCTGATCAGTGCCCAGTGTAGCACCCAGTTTAGCGCCCAGTTTAGCACCCTGATCAGCGCCCTGTTGTTCCCAAGGCAAATGCAGAGCCTCAGATTCAAAGGTTTGGTTTTCTTGTTCATGATTGTGATGGTTCCTGGTGTCGTGCTGCCATGAAACCTGCTCAGTGTCTGCTTCCTCCTCGTCCCATGGCAAATCCTCCAAATCATCGTCGATCTGTTCTGTTACCGGATACTGGGTGTTGGCGAAAGATTGATGGGGGATGGGGTTCTTCACCAGGCCACCGTTAGCCGAGTTTGCGGTCGATTTTGGATCTGATTGCGGCTTCATGGGCGCCTCGTCTTCCCACGGAATCTCGCCGATTTCCTCGTCCCAGGGATCCTTCTGGTCGTCTGTAGCTGGCAACTTAGTCTCTTCAGTAAACCCAATGTAAGGGGACAAAAATGGGTCCATTCGGGCCGGGAGTTTTCTGGATTCTGTGCCTGTGTCTAATGGCAGGGCATTCGCCTGCGAACTTGACAGGAAAACGACATTTGGTTTGGGAAGCGCCGGCAAAGAAGGCGTCTGAACTGTGTTTTGGCTTGTTTCGGCGGCATTGCCTACGCTGCCACCGGTGGTGTACTGCTGTACGTGACCACGTCTCTTCGGCTTTCCCCTGGAGCTCATGTCAGATGAAAGAATCTTGAAAAAGTCGTGTTTTTTGGAATTCCAAGAGTCTGCTGGACACGTAATAGTTAGCAGGCATGTTGTGCACGGGTCCGGATCGACAAAAGTCACACCAGTCCCTCCGAGAGCACGAATAGAGTTGCCGCTTGGATGCAGGAGAAGTCAAAATCGAAAGGGCGGGGTTCTTTTGCGTACGCCCGGGTTTTTGTTCGTTTTTGGGATAGAGATTGAAAAGAGATGTTGGGAAAATACCTGGACTGTTTTTTTCTACATTCACCGGTTTTTTAAACCTGCTTATGTTGAACTGGCGATTCCCGAGGCCAGGAGCCGCAGCTCAAAACAGCGCGTTCGCGTTTTGGCGCAACTGGATTGCCTACTCTCGAGTCTCAACACTGAGCATTCGGGCAAGACTTCTTGCATCAATATTTTGACTTTGACGATTAGTTTTTTTTTATGTTATTCTTGTTATTTTTGAGGGATACGGCTTTTCGGATTTCAGCTCTTGGATTGTCATTCAAGTCTCAGAATCCCTATTCAAGGCTGTTTCTTAATCTTGTCCGACCTTCAACTTTAAGAGAATGAGTTGTGAACAAGTGAAGGTTTGCTCTAGTGCGGCTCGCTAATTGCTGCTTAATGGGTGAGTGTCGGCTCACTCGTTTGGTAAGAAGCCTTGCGCCATCATTATTACCTAGGTTTTCATTGTTAGACAGTTGAACACATCTTTCCTAAATTAGACACCTATCACTCAATTACCTAGTATATCCATTACTATTCCAGACTTATCTCTGACACGCATGTACTCTTTTATTCATTTTTGGGACTTCTGCTTCTTTGAATGTCTCATTCTACAGTCTTCAGTCAGTGATCTTCAGTCAGTGATTTCCACAACCAGGACGAATCCGAGGGACAAGAACTAGTAATAAAATTAGTAATAAAATTTTGGGGAAAACTTGGTTCACTTGTCTTTTTTCTGGTACCGCTTCATGACTATAATTTTAGCGTCTGGCAAACTTCAGCGGTTGGTTATGAGGCTCACAGCTAGATACAACAAATTGGTAGAAAAGTGTGGAAAAAGTAGTGAATAAAAAATCAAATTTCAGATGCCCAACCACCACACTTTTGAAATATTTTACTATATATATATATATATATATATGTATCTTTTATATATTAATATATCTTTTGATATCGCTTGTATTTCCCCTGACACAAGGTAATTTTCCGTGAATCCAATGGCGATTAGAAGTTGTCTATTTGAGAGTGCAGGTCTTTGTAGAACGTATTGCCATACCATCTGGCAGGAATTGATTCATCTCTAGAATTACTGCAAATGGTCTTTCTCAGATTCTCCTGACAGAGATCAAATTGACCTCGTATAGTGAGCTCTATTTTAGAAAAAAAAAAAAAAAAAAAAAAAAAAAAAAAAAAAAAAGAGAGAGCATTATTGAGACTTTTTGATTTAAGACGACGATAAAAAGGAG
The DNA here is from genome assembly GCA_030583235.1 of Metschnikowia lunata. Lineage (NCBI taxonomy): Eukaryota > Fungi > Ascomycota > Pichiomycetes > Serinales > Metschnikowiaceae > Metschnikowia > Metschnikowia lunata. The sequence goes on along the minus strand of JAJMHP010000010.1, from coordinate 179,804 downwards.
CAGATATAAGAACCCTGACATTATTGGTGGCTGAACCTTAGGATACCACCGCGTTGATCTATAAGTGGGGAAAAGAATCAAATCTCAAATTGTATATCTTTTCACTCCAACGAGCGATGACTGGAGATAGGAATGGATGCAACCTTTTCTTCTTCTTCTTTTTTTTTTTTCAGTTTTCGGTTCCCGTGTGTTTCGATACTTTCGAGGGTTTCTCTTCCGATGACAAGATCACTGTTTTGAGTATTTAGTGCGAAAGGCGGAAGTGGGTCAGGAGCCATTGAAGTTTAGGCAAAGAAAAATTCATTTGATTGGAACAGTTTGCGGAAAATCGTCAGATCCTTTTCGAGTATCGTCAAGTTAACTTACAAAAATACTCGGGTTTTGTGTCACGTCATGTTGACTCTTATTAAATCAGCTTGGATTAGGCAAATCTCGTGTGGGTTCCCGTTTCGCGCCTGTAGCCTCGAATGTTTTTTCTTCCTAACTTCCGCGACGAATTTGAAGAAAGTCTTGAGTGATGAGCTTGATTTTGAGGGCGCGATGTAGAAGGGTTTGAAAAATCAAAACAAAAAACTGGAGCAAAAAATTGGAGCAAAAAATTGGGGCAAAAAATTGGAGCAAAAAATTGGAGCAAAAAATTGGAGCAAAAATCTGGAGCAAAATACTAGAGCAAAATACTAGAGCAAAATACTAGAGCAAAATACTAGAGCAAAAAACTAGAGCCACAAACTAGAGCTACAAACTAGAGCTACAAACTAGAGCTACAAACTAGAGCCACAAACTAGAGCTACAAACTAGAGCTACAAACTAGAGCTTAAAATCTGAAGAGCAAAGCATTAGAACCTTCATCCAATTCCTCGATTTCCCTGGTGCTCCACATCTTCATCAAATGCCCAAATCCCATATGCAAGTCGCCATTTGCTGTCTTATAAATAAAGATTCCTTTGTGTGGCTTTCCTGACCATCGCCCACGTGACAATGTATAAATTGCCCCCGTCTCAAATCCTTCCTTTTCTTTCTCGAATCTAGCCCTCCCTTCCCTTGGTCCATCATATGTAGAGCCTGCACAGTGGGCAATCAGGCTTTTCAAAAATAACCCTTACCACCGCGACGGATCTCTTAAAATACGGCGACAGGCGTCTACTCGCGTCAGCGTCTAAAAATATCCAGAAAGACAAAGATAGTTCTCTTATAATATCCATATACTTCCATTGATAAAAGACCATTTTCCTTCAATCAGCTTTCATTCAAGAGCTATGAGGATCCCGAATAATCGGAAAAGATTACAATCCACCCAAAGATCAGAAAAATGTGCTTTTTCCCCGGTTTCTTCTGAATACTCCCAGCCGCGGTCGGATTTGCAGCCACTTACCTAACGAGAGGGCCAATCACGATGAAAAGCGTCAATAAACTGAAACATTAGTAAAACCTGAAACACTAATATATTCGAAGCTTCACATTACGTTAGAAGGACCTTCATATTTCAGAATCAAATTCACGACATCCCATCAAGTTGTTAAAGATTTATACCAGCAGTTATCTCTAGCAGGGGCATTTTTTAACGCATTGTTCTGTGCTCGCCACCAGCTGTGTGCAGTCCATGCTGTCTGGCGCAAACCAAAGCCAAAAAACTTGTGTCGATGCCGCACGTCTATTTTTAAACCATCGTGGAAGCCAAACAAGAGGAAAGACCAGCCGAACGCTCATCCAACGCTTGCAAACTAAGCCCATTTTTGGTCAGAATCCTTCGTTGCGCCTACCCTTGTGAGCGAACTGAGAAACAAATTGCCAGCAGACGCATAACTTTTGGTGGGAAAAGCTTTAGTGGTATTTTTTTTAAACATCATTATCGTGCATCACGTGCATCACTTGAACGAATTTAGCTCCGATATTGATAACAGCTCAGGGAGTAAGGAGCCTTGTTGGTTGTTCTTGGACAAGTATCTGGCATCTGGAACGTATCGAATTCTCTTGGACTAACGAAAATAAAAATATCTTGATTTACACCGGTTTCTTCTCAGAGCACACCCCGCACCAATCAAGAAACAATGGGACGGAGAAAAATCGAGATCCAGCCCTTGGGCGACGAACGAACAAAAACAGTGACTTTTGTCAAGCGGAAGGCCGGTCTTTTCAAAAAGGCCTATGAGCTTTCCGTTCTTTGTCAAGTTGATATGGCAGTGATCATCATCGGTAATGATAGAATATATGAGTATTCGTCGGTTGATACCAAGGAGTTGATTGATTACTACCAGCGCCATCGCCCACATGAGCTGAAACTGCCTGAGAACTTTGGCGAGTACAAGAAACGGTCCACTTTACAGTCCGGTCTGTTGGTGTCGATGGCCAAAGATGAAACGTCGCTCGCTGAAATGGATGCAGACTCGGGTTATGAATCAGATTCCCCCGAACCCAAGCGCCAGAAACAGGGGTCTCCTCCGAGAAACATCTACAGCAAGCAGCCGGCAGAAAACCCGCAGTTTGTTCTGCTGGTGGCGGCGAGAACCCCTACAAGTCTACCAATGGAAGGGCAGCTGCAGAGACCGGTATTGCGTGTCCAGATCCCCTCGGAAACAAAGTCTCTGAATGATTCTGTGACTCCTGTGGAGTCTTTAGACAAGAAGGGCAAGCAGGCCGAAGGTCTTGCGCCGCCGCCGTTTTTAAACTCGGTAAAGCTGTCCTTCAATGGCAGGTTTAGAAGCCCGGATACCCGCAAGCCCATGCACCAACTCCATGCGCCCATCACTAAACTGCAGTCGCTGAGCCCGTCTTCCGCCGCTATGCCACAATTACCAATGAATGGTGGGGCCGCATACTTCTCGTCGTTGCCCCCGCCGTCTCCTTCGGGTCAATATCCGCCGTCAATCTTGCCCACGCCGATCTACCATCAGGTTTTCAATCCGCAGTACATGAGTCACATTAACGGCATGCCTGTGTCTGGCACAGGTTCTGGAGGAGGCCCTGGAGGAGGCCCTGGCACGGGTCCGGGCACGGGTCCGGGCACGGGTCCTGGAGGAGGGCAGGGTCCAAACATTCCTTTAACTAGTCAGAACTCCACAAATACTATTCCGCACGTTTCCAGTCTGCTGCCATCTGGAGATTCCGGGGGTGGGCAGAGTGGGACTAATGCCGAGCCAGATACTGCGAAGTTCAAGCCCCCGATGCTGCAAACCTTCATGAATGGCGAACAAACTCCTGTTTCTGGGTTGCCTTCTCGGTACATGAGTGAGATCTTCCCGTCGCCTTCCAACTTCTACCCGACACAGGAGTGGGCCACGGGGCTAACGCCGTACTCGACAACCATGAGCCATTATTTTGCCGGTATGCCACCCAGCGCCAACGGACCCGTGCCTCATGCGATTAACGCCGCTTTTGTCAATAGCCATCGTTCATCAGTTGCCTCGTCAGCATTTGGCCAGCGACAGAACCCTGTGCAAGTGCATCAGTCACAGAATGTTGCTAATCAGGGCCGTTCCACTGTAGAGGGACAAGGCCAGCAGCAACAGCAGCTGTCCAATACCATAACACAGCCGCCAAGCTCGGAATATGGTGGGCAATACTACAAAAAATAGAGACGATTGTGTGTTGGGAGCAGGTGGTTTCCTTTCAAGGAAGATGCAATTTTGAGGAGGGGAAATGGGAGGACGCGAGACTTTATGAAACGAGGGGGCTGTGTGTGCTTGCGGCTTCAGCCATTCCGCCCGAAAGAGGCGAAGAAACAATTACACGTGGACGATGGTCGATGGTCGATGCAATACTCTAGCATCACATCATCTGAGACCACGTGATGTATTATACTGTATTATACTTCGAGATTTGAATGAAATTTTACACCTGAAAAATTCATTCAACTGGTTCCAGCGAGGACACGAGAATTAAGCGCGAGGCTCGCATTGGATCAGCTTCAGCTAGTACTGAGTACATCCACGACACATCCATGACAAGACGTCTCCCATACTCAGATAAAAGCAGATTCCGATCTTCGTTTTTTTTTTGGCGCAAAAGAACAAGAAAAGAAAAAAAGAAGTTTGATAAAATTCGGAATAAAACAGAAACTGCGCAAAGAATGGATTGGTGTCTTTCTCAATTACTGGCCCTTCTCCATTGTTAATAGATCATACGTCCGCATTATGCGGTTCGCAGTCTTCCACGATCAACTTCTCGATTGGTCAGAGGCACCTAACAAGAGATGAGAAAAGGGCACACACCGGTTTAAACAGAGAAGTTTTTCTACTTAAATTAAACATTTCACAAGCAAAATTCAAGTATCTGCCAAAAGTAGAAAAAAAAAAAAAAAAAAAAAAAGCAAACACTCGTTGTCAGAGGATCATAACTTACTGCGCATAACCCCTCAAAAAAAAAACCGGTTAGGGCTTATGCCCTCGTCACGTGCCCTTCCTTCTGCGCCGCCCATCAGCGGAATCTGCCCAAGCTCTGGCTTTTGGGCTTTCAACCCCCGCGCACTCCCACCAATGAAAGCACACCCGTGCATCCAAAACATCTTTACGCACGTGACTTGCTGGGCCTCGAGGCGCGAGACTAGGAAAAAAAAAAAAACTCACCCGCAGAAAGCTTGAAAATTTTTCTTTTCACTTTATCAGGCTTACCAGTTCAACATGAAGGTATGTCAATCCGGCGATATGTTTGTGAATCTGGCTATGTTATAATGTCATTAGGAACGAAATTTATGTCCGTCGGTCGAGCGGGAGACTCGGCGGGTAGAGGATCCTTAAACGATGAGAAAGCGGTTATTGAAAGCGACTTACCGAATCTTTTTGTTTGGTCTTATGAATGGAGCTTACACGCTGAGCTTACAAATGGTGGGCAATAAATTGAACGAGTACACGATAGAAAGGAAAGTTTACAATCGATGATAAAAAGCGCTTTTCATGATCCTGAGACATAAACCCCGCCTAGCTTAATCAAGACCCTGTTTAAGCGCATGCAAGGTGCGCTTGGGAGCTCAATATCCCGTTAAAAGATTATCTGTGTTATCGAGACATACAACGTCCACACCAAGAAACCTCCAAAAGCATCAAATATACATGGAATTCAGACGCCTCACATCATACACACGCTCTCCCCTCACCCAACCTAGTAAATACTAACCTGTCTAGTTAAACATCGCTTACCCAGCCAACGGTACTCAAAAATGTATCGAGATTGATGACGACCACAAGTTGCGTGCCTTCTACGAGAAGCGCATGGGCCAGGAAGTCGAGGGTGACGCTGTTGGAGACGAGTTCAAGGGCTACATCTTCAAGATCACTGGTGGTAACGACAAGCAAGGTTTCCCCATGAAGCAAGGTGTGTTGCACCCAACCAGAGTCAGATTGTTGTTGTCTGAGGGCCACTCTTGCTACAGACCAAGAAGAAGTGGTGAGAGAAAGAGAAAGTCCGTTAGAGGCTGTATCGTCAACCAGGACATGTCGGTTATTGCCTTGGCTATTGTCAAGCAAGGTGACGCTGACATTGAGGGATTGACCGACGTCACCACTCCAAAGAGATTGGGTCCTAAGAGAGCCAACCACATCAGAAAGTTCTTTGGTTTGTCCAAGGAGGATGACGTGAGAGACTACGTTGTTAGAAGATCCTTTGAGAAGAACGGCAAGACGTACACCAAGGCGCCAAAGATCCAAAGATTGGTGACTCCTCAGAAGTTGCAGAGAAAGAGAGCTATGAAGGCCAAGAAGGTCAACAATGCCAAGCAGCAGAGAGACGCTGCTGCCGAGTACGCTCAATTGTTGGCCCAGCGTTTGCACGAACGTAAGTCTGAAAGAGCTGAGGTCAAGAAGAGAAGAGCTTCTTCTTTGAAGGCTTAAAGTTAGCATCCACAATCCACCTCCCCTTAATTGGTAAATATATATATACCGTTGTTCTATCGACCATGTTGTAGAGAAGGGCTATGGCTCAGTGTTGTGAACGAGGCTTAGGTAATCTAGCTACTTCGCGACGTAGATCAATACCTGATAAATTTCGACGGTATATTCGCCGGTATTGGTATTTATCTGTTGTGACAATCACTAGTAGTGACGACTTTAGTGGAAGCACCTATCGCTACTTTCGTACTCTCATGCCCACTCAATATGGAGATAATGTCTTGTTCATAAACATTTCACACCTAGCAAAGCTCTAGGTTTTCAGATATCGGGTGTTGTAGTCACGCCCCAGTTGGACCTTGGCCTTGAAGTTATCACCCAGAGACTTGATAAGCAGTCAAAATTAGACATCTCGGAGCCTGCTTGACCACAAACACAAATCGGTAAAACAGATGAATGTTGATACACTAGACCTTGTAACAATACTTTGGTAACTTCAAAGGGTTAATTCAGTCAGTGTAGTTCATAGTTGGTTTCACTACTCTCTGTTAACGATGTTCGTTACGTGATGACAAGGATAACGAAAAATGTCCTCTTTATCTTTATCGTGATCTTCGTTATTGTCACTATATTTATGAAGAGCCTGTCGATGATACGTAAGGCTTTGCGAGGCTTGACGTAAGTAATGACGATGTGATCATCTTACTGACCTCCGTAACACAAGTGGTGTACTGAGCTCCGAGTCTTAAGCCATAGCATCGTCATATTCCATCATTTGATAGAAAATTATGTACAATATCTTGAAAAACTTTCAAAATATTGCAGGGCTTTAAAAAAAAAGGATTTCACCCGATTTATAACGGTAGCTTTAGGTATAACAAATTGCTTTATGTTGCGATAGTTCTTGATGTTCTTGATCTATGCTTCAAGCTTCGAATGTTTGAAACGTTAGATTTTCAGAATCCAAACTCTGCGCCATCAAATCTTTCCCATGTGATGTTTTTAAACGTGAAAGCGAAGCTGATTTTGTAAACGAAATTGAGAGATCCTTTAGAGTAGAACAAGAACCCGAAGAGCAGGACTCCATCGAGTTTTACAAAGTTCGAAAACTGTCTTTCCTACACTTCATCTTAAAGTGAAATAGTACTTCACTGTGCCAACTGTGTCAGCAACCGCTGAATCGCTCTTTCTCCGTGTCAGACACATTATCACAAAGAGAAATCGTTTTCTTTAATATCCCGGAGTGTAATTAAGAAGGAAGATTGGCCTTTTATGACATTATGGATGGTGATATTGAAGCGGTGACGGAGAACGAAACGAGTGAAGTTGACTAATAAGAGGGCGAACATTTGTTGGACGGCGAAAAAGAATAAAAAAGAAGTTCAAGACGACTTTGATATCATTGAGGCTCAATACCATGCACCAAAAGTATCATTTGGCCTTAATCCCTTTTGTTATACCCAACCCTCCTACGAGAAAACAAAAGTTGCGACGAGAAATAAAAAAGTACTGTCGCTAATATTTCGCTATGTCGATAACTCAAAAATCCAAGTATTTTCATTTATATGTATATATTTGTAGCAATCGAATAGCGACAGTAGTAAAAAGTACCGTCTTACTCGAGGTCGCGCGTGGGTACTTTTTTACTAACACTGCTCTGGCTTACCCTATACTGATGCGTTTTGCAGTTGATGCGGATTCCTCCTCCTCCTCTGATTGGTTCCGCTTCCTTACTAATCGCTTGATATTTTCGTAAACTTGATCCGTCGTAAGATTCGACTCGTAGGTGAAATTCTTGCGCATGTAATTTTCCTGTTGGTCCTTATATCTCGGGTCTCGAAGAAGAGTTTTCAAATGAGTGTCGAATTCACTTTCGGCAATAAGTTTGCCCGTGATTGGGCAGCGTATAGTACTATTTTGGGCCTGTTTTTGGTCATTTTCCTTACGCCTGAGTCGGGACTCGCCTGCTGCTTTAATTTTCATCCCCTTTAGTACATTTGGTGGTTTCAGTTCGGACGGAATCTCGTTCACGGAAGCTTTTTGGGTCTTTTTACCATTTTCAAGGTTTTCGGAACTTTCTGTTTTTTCATCTTTTTCCTGCTGATCGGCCGACTTTCCCTTTAAAAGCGCCTTCTTCTCAAGCTGCAAATCCTTCGATTTAGCTTCAAGAGATCGATAAATCACACTTTCTCTCAGCAACGGCAATGCCAATTCAGACACCTCGTCTATGGCGTCGAAGCTGAATTTCGACACAAAAGCAAAATCCTGCCAATCGATCAGCGCAAAGTGGAGTTGGTTGTTTTTCGTTTCTTGTTCCTCCGTTTTCTTCTTAATTTTGTGACGTTTTTCGTAAGCAGCACGCTCGTAAGCTTTTTGGAAAAAGTCTGATTCGCCTAAAGAAAGATAGTCATCAATAAGCGAGCTCGTTTCGTCTCCGGTGACAGTTTGGTTTTGGTTTTTTCTAACGATTGCCAGATATTGCTCAATGTAGCTCTGAAAAAGAGCATGTAAAGAATGCGATTTGTTCATAAAGGCAAACTGATTGCGCCGGCCCTTGCGGTCCATGAACCTATGAAACGCCTCCATATGCTTTTTAGAGTTACACGCCACATAAAGTGCAGTTGCCTTGATCACATCCAAATCATGGTTAGAAATGGGCGGGAGCTCGGTCAAAAACAAGAGTTGATGTGGTTTTTGCACTTCAATGGGATTTGCGTCTTCTACATTTGAAGAGTTTACCTGATTTTTGGCTTCTGTGTTGCTTGCTGTGTTGAGCCTGTACTTGTAATATAGATGATGGGGGTCTTGTGGAGAGAGAAATGCAAATTGATTGTTCGTATCGTTTTGCCTTAGCTTTTCCTCAAAGGACGCCCCATTTTTTATGATGTAAGCCACGGACTTCTCAATCACCTGTTTTACCGGTAGCGGCGGGCTCGCGGGCACTTCTTTTGACTGCACTGACAGGCTCATGGCACTTGCAATAAGGTCCGAGATAGGGTAATTTGGTGGATTATTATGAGAGTGTTGAGACGGTGCGGTGCCGGTCATCTTCGGGTCACGTGACTTGGATCGGTTTCCAATTAAGAGATGATGAAGAGAGTTATTAACTCGAGCCGGCTTGAGAGGTCAGAAAGCTTTGTTTTTGCAAGAAATTGGGGAAGTTTTGAGGTAAGATTTTGCCGTTGGTTTCTGTTTTTCCGCGGCTTTTCTGAGCTTCTTTGGACCTCTTTTACTGTTATTATGGAGGCAGTCGCAATGGCAGTCGCAATGGCTGCGCAACGGTTGCTTTGAATTGATCAGGTCTAATTTAAGCTGCATTTTAAAAAAGGTTAGAGAAGACTAAAGTGGGTATAGCTCTTTTTGCAAATTGTTTGGCTGAGAGTTATTATTTAGTGAAGAAGGAAAAGGCGGTATTCGAGGTTTTTTTCTTTTGAATTAGTTTCTGTTCTTGACTTGGGAAGAATGAACTCGCTGTATTGGGCTAACAATGAGAATCTCAGCCCAGGCATCTCTCTTTTATCTCTCTGTTCATGAAAAGGAAAAGAACCCGAAGTGGAGAAAAATGACGCAATTAAAAGAGATAATGAAAAGAGGAAGAAAGCAAAAACGATAATCACATACGAAATATAAATTTGTCTGTTTTAGGTTTTCGACTAACTGTACATTCGCGAAAGTACCTGCTTTCGAGTGAGAAGTAGCATTAGTCTTTGTTAAAAAAATCATCATGCTGTATAAACGACATAATAGCTTTTCCATATCCAAGTTCTCTAGAGTTATCCAACCTCAAAAGAATCTATCCATACTCTTTTTGGTAATAATATTGTCAATAAAGATGCTCATCCGGTTCTTAATACGCTGTTTGTCTAACTATTCCCCATGGCCATATCTCACACTCTCTCGAATTTCATCCATATACCTGTGTAAAGATCAATAAAACCCACCTCGAATTTCGAAAACGCCCAGTTAAGCGATCATGGTTTTGTATGTAATGTATGCAATGTGGAAATTGGATAATCTTTCGAAGCCCATTTTTTAATGATTCTTCCGCAGGTTCACCTGAAGACAATATAGTTAAGTCAAAAAATAAAAGCTTTTCCCAAAAACTCACCGAATGCCTCACCTACACGAAGCAGTTTTTGGACTTCTTTGACCCTTAATGTGGTTCCTTCAATCTCCTAATGTAATAGAAATTATGAAGTCATATACTGGGTCAGGAAATTTCCATATATCTTTTGATCTTCTGTATGATTTTTTATCCTTTTCTTATCATGAAAAATAATATACCATTGAATGAAGAAAGCCCGTGGGAAATCTGAACCAAAGAGAGAAAAGAAAGGAAACAATACTATAAATCAGCTTAAAAGCTCATGCAATAGGACACAAACTCTTCTATCGTGCCAAACTTCGAACATTCCGGAGTCTGAGAATCCTTCTTTTTTTTTTTTTAAAAGAGAAATATGATGTTTCTTTAAAAAAAAAAAAGAGACATTATATTCCAGGGAGGCCCCGTAGTTCTCTTCGCGTTTAAATTTTTTTTTTTGAAAGAAACATCATATTGCAGAATGTCACTGCGACGAGCTCTCACCGCGCACCCCTTTTTTTTTTTTTAAAGAAACATCATAAAAGCACACCATCGACTCCTCACTCCCCTCAATACACCCTCAAGTGGCTTTAACGCATTCTAAGCTAAGACCATCCTCTTTGGCGACCTCTCGCTCATCAATCTCCCTCTCCATTACACCAAAGATATCTCATTAAAATCCAATGCCAAAGAAATTGGCACTCTGGCCGAGTGGTCTAAGGCGCCAGGGTAAGGATCCCTTACCATACATTCCTGGTCTCTTCGGAGGCACGAGTTCGAACCTCGTGGGTGTCAATACTTTTTTTTTTTCATTCTTAAGTATAGTTAGCATCGCCTAGTTAGAGCAGTTCAAAGTCCTACTGATACTCACGTGGCGTAGCGTAGAAATTCGGAGCGTTTGAAACTTTGAGTCGCGAAATGGTCTAAAGCTAACTCGGTGTGAAGTGTTGCAACTTGTCTCGAATTAACGAATCGGCGTGAATCACTTTGGTTTGATTTCACTAGACAACAATGAGTGCTAATCGTCTTGCCCAACATTATAACCCTGTATTCCCTATCCCTGTCTTTCCTTTAAATAAGTATCTACGCCAGGTCTTGTTTCAACAACCACTACCCTTAACTACGCATTCGTGGCTGCGTGCGTAGCTACGGACAGTGATTTTAGTGAAGCGAATTTTTACTAAAAAATCGCTAATAACTTATCGACATTAATAATTTTTTTCGTGAAACTATTATTATATTATAGCGATAGTCAAATATCGAATAGCTCGCCCATTTCGGAAAAGAATAAAGCACTTGGAATTTTCATCTGTAGCTCCCGTGTAAGATTTGCCGTGTAAGATTTGGAGTATCCGTCATCGGAATCTATTTTTTTTTCTCTTGGAAATGGACGTTTGGAGTTCTTCTTAATTTATCAGCTTAATTACCTGCTGTATCATTCAAAAAAAAAAAAAAAAAAAAAAAAAAAAAAAAAAAAAAAAAAAAAAAAAAAAAAAAAAACCTGCGACAACTTATAACATGTACTTCATTATTGTGATTCTTCTTTCAGTGCGATCTCAGACTTATTGAGACACCAAATTGATCTGGTCAATACTGGGTACGACGCAACACAATATTTTTCCAAACTAGGAGATTATGGCCTGGAAACTAAGATCTTGAGACCTTTAGTATTTTTGCTGGATCACCAGAGCAGCCACATCAATTAGTGCTGGCTAATGAGGTAAGTATTTTGAGTACTTCTCACAACATAAGGGGATTTTGTAAGTTTTCTTTCCTGATAGCTCTTCTAAGTCAAACTTACTGGGAAAAAATTGATATCGTCGTGATTTGGCACGTAACGTAGTTTTCAGCACTCCTAAATTGTTGCAAGATGTAGTATTTTTGGTCACCTTCTGGGCGTAGATTTTGGCTAACAAAATCACTACAGATTATTCTAGTTGATGTTGATTATCCCTGGTATGTCAGGGTTCTTACATCTGCCTAATGTATTAAGTGACAACTTTTAGTAAAACCAGTCTGGCTTTCCAACACTTAGGGTGAAAAGCTGGTCATTATATAATTGAAGCTGAAAATGGGTCAGCTAACTACAATGGTCGTAGTGAGTGCAAATCTCCTGTATTTTTTCATAATACAGGTTGTAGTTCTGTTGCCCGATCATTACTACCGCAGGTTCTCATTGTTAGACAGTTGACTGAAACTTGCCTAAATGAGACACCTCGCATGGTATTAATGATTATATGATTACTGCTAATGGATTAGTGATCGGTACTAAAACCATTCTTATTATTCTTTTAGTTATTCTTCTAAAACAATATAACGATATTACAGCTAATTCGCTAAAACCGCTAAGCTATCACTGGCTACGGATAGGCGCGCAGCCTGGTCTTTATTTTTTTTTTGAAGAAACCAATTTGATCACCTCTAGTCCTATATAGTACCAATACATGACTAAAGAAAAAAAAAAAAAAAGTCCAAGTCACATGAGTCGCACGGCCCGGGCCCGAGTCCCGATAACGGCACCGGTATCTAAAGTCTTGACCTCAATTTATAGTCTTCCACCAGTGGCAAACCTAAGTCCCGTCAAAACCATTCACACCGCCATCTACGTTTTAATTAACAGATGCTGGGGCTCTCTATGCTGCTGGGAAAATCAAATAACTCACCACCTGCCGCGTGGAATCGGCCCTCTGGACACACTTCTGGGTATACTTCTTCCAGTGATAGCGATGTAGATTCTTTAACCGAGGACTTGGACCAGATTGGCCGGTTCAATCTCCCGAGCATATCGATGTACATTAACCGGGACACGCTTCCAAGCCTTTCGGGATTGCCGTCGCTCGCCAGCTTTCCCAATTTGCCTAATATGCCTAATTTGCCGCAACTCCCAACTTTTGGCAGTCTTTCTGCGCCAACCCTTTCGAACTTCGACTTGGCTGACATTCTGAGGTACATTTCTCAGTATGTAAAAAGCGCCACCACAAGCACAAGTGCCGGACAAGTCATGGCCGAGTTTAGGCTGCAGGCCAGCTTTGTTAATTCTGTGAAAACCGCCGTTGGATTACGTTTGCAAATGACCACGTTTCTTAGCGATCTCCGAGGGGGGAAATCGCTCCAGGCGGCCATAGACAGGCTCCAGCCCATCACTGAACTCATCCACGAGGCCATTACTTTACCCGTGGACGACTACGACGACCACGGTAAGGAAAATAATGATGAAACCGGTCACCAAGACCTAGAAACTGAGCCGGTGGGCGTGGCAGAGATTGTCAACCGCGAACACCCGTTTGTAAACGAACTAATACTTCCTGAGGCAGCAACTATTGAAAGTGTGCTTGATCCAACGGCAAGTAAGCGGAAACGAGGTAGTGGCAAGACTTCTAGGCGTAAAGCACGGATTCTTTCTGATGATTACGCCAGTAATACCGACCTTGATATGGTGGACGAGCTCACACGTGAAGAGGCCATGGCACTCACGCACTTGGACTCGCTCGAGGACTTTTTTCATGAGGATATGCTCCGGCGAAAGATCCAGAAGATCCAGGCGGTTGATAACTTGAGCCAGCACCTGAAAAACAAGTTGGTGACGAAGTTGATGATGGGGAATTATTACAAGTACATGGGGGAGAGAATAGGTAATGAGCAAAGAGAAAATGAACAGAATCATGAAAGTGATCACAGTGATCAAAATCGGCAAAATCATCAAAATCGTCAAAATCATCAAAATCGTCAAAATGAACAGGTTAGGGATATCAAGAGTCTTCAGATTAAGTACAACCAAGATATCGGATCAGGGCATACCAGAAGCTTGGATAACATGGACAACGATAACGAAGAACAAGCTACCGATGAAAATGATAAAAATGACGAAAATGATCAAATTGATCAAGTTAATGAACTTGATGACTCCGAAAATGAAGATGATCAAATTGATGACTCCGACGATGAAGTGGCGTTGACTGAAACCGACATGAAACCGTCCTTCCACTCCGCTAATGTCCTCGGATGCCCCCACTACCAAAGAAATTGCAAATTGGAATGCCCCACGTGCTTGAAATGGTACACTTGTCGGTTTTGCCACGACTCGGAAGTGTCCGACCACAAGCTAGCACGGGCCGAGGTCCGCCACATTTTGTGCATGAAATGCAACACTCCCCAGGTCCCCGACACCAGTTACTGTGTCCATTGTGAGGAGGAGTTGGCCAACTACTTCTGCCTCAAGTGTGTGCTTTACGACAACGACCCAGGCAAAGATATTTACCACTGTGACAAGTGCGGAATCTGCCGCTTGGGGCTCGGGCTATCCAAGGACTACTTTCACTGTGACACGTGCAATATCTGTCTCTCGATCGACTTGAAGGAACACCACAAATGCGTATCCAACACCACCCATTGCAACTGCCCCATCTGCAATGAGTATCTCTTCACCAGCGTCAGCAAAGTGGTGTTTATGAAGTGCGGGCACCTGATCCACCAGACATGCTACGATGAGATGATCAAGCACTCGTACAAGTGCCCTATGTGCAAGAAAACCGTGGTAAACACGGAAACACAATTCCGTATTCTCGACCAGGAGATCCGCCAGCTGCCGTTGCCGCCTCCCTATGATAAGTGGCGATGTATCATCAGCTGCAACGACTGCAAGGGCAAGAGTAGCTGTGCCTATCACGTGATGGGGTTGAAGTGCCGGTACTGTGCTAGTTATAACACAAACCAGCTCAAGCTTATCAAGCCAGAGGAGGCGGACGATGATGATGATCAGAGGGGGTCAAATAATGGGAATAATGCGAATAATGCGAATAATGGGAATGATGGGTGGAACAACATTGATGAGGACGAGTCTCGCTTAGCTTCGATGCGTCTTATGAAGACTAACTTGGGACTGAACTTCTTGATAGACGAGCAAAACACTGATAGCAATGCCGAGTCCGGTACGGGAGGTGGGGGTTATTCCGTCTATGGCAATACCAGTGTTCAAGGTGATGCTGATGATGATGATGATGATGATGATGATGATTGTGAAGATGACGATATGACTACTATGGTAGACATGCAGCGGCTCACCAGGGCAGTTTTGGGAGGGCGCAATCTTGACCGCACGTCGATCCTGGAGATGTTTCAGAACTTTATTAATGCCACGATTATGGACGATGGAGAGGCGGAGGAGGGTGAAGAAAATGGGCGGGATTGAGAGAGACCAAGCCGTTTTCCGAGAATTGACTTCAGAAGAATGACTCGGGAAGACTAAAAGAATCCAGCAATTAGAAAATGAGAATCTAGGCAGGTGACGGAAGTAATGGAGGTCAACAATTGGAGTCGTGAAATTACGAAAACCATCGAAATCAGCCAAGGCGGGAATTAAACAGAGATTGAAAATTATGGATATCAACGGATCATTTAAATTCATTGAAGTCATTAAAGTCATTGAAGTCATTGAAGTCATTGAAGTCATTGAAGTCATTGAAGTCATTGAAGTCATTGAAGTCATTGAAGTGCTCAAAGCAATGGAAATGAGGGTGGTGATGGAGAACCTCAAATCCCAAAGGCCCAGAGCGTCTTGAACATCGTCAAAGTTTTCCAAAAAGAAAAGAACCGACAATATCGACAAAAGAACTGACTTGACTAAAACCCTCAAAATCATAAACCCTTGAGCCCTTGGAAACTCAAGTGCCCCAAAGATGAAAGGCCCTTTTTTGGCTTATGGCCCTCCAAATAAAACGGCTGCGAAATTGCTTCTTTCTGTTGAGAGACCAGCAGCCTATGCCGGATGAACCACTTTGAAGTTTGTTGTTCATATAGGCTTTATATTGCATAGGTCCCTCCGAAGGGTCTTTCCGTTCTTTTCCACTTAACCAGTCATCGGCAGTCTTCCGGGTAAGTTCTAGGCCTGTAGTGGCCTGTATGGGATGTCCATCTCCAAAATACTTAAGAATTTCTATCTTTTCTTACGGACACCTAATACTTTACTGTGTTAGTTTATTCCCACAGCCCGGAAGTACTTTTAACGCTTTTGGCTGAGTCCTAAGATACACATCTCATCCCCCTTCTTAGAGAGACTTCCCTTCGGGTTACTTCTCTGAGCGAGGTACGGTCCCTACGTATCGCTACTGGCGTGGTCTGAATTGCCTGTCAAGCCCTAACTAAGATAAGTCCCTTTCGGGACATGTCTGAGACGTGAGACTTGATTGAAGCTCCTCTGCTCTGTATACGTGATAGTCTCCCTCATGAATATTTCAGGACATACACGTGACTACAGTATTCCTCTCAACAGTAACAATAAAAGTGCAGGACGGATTCCAGATGTTACAGGAAATTTCTGAATCGTCAGAGATAGTCTGTAACGGGACAAGCAGTAGTAGTAGTTTAGTGAATGACAGTGCTATAAGAATAGGAAGTCCACTGTATTCGAGAATATGGAATTGTGTGAGTGTCACGATCAAGTAATAGATAATGATAATGATAATGATAATGATAATGATAATGATAATGATAATGATAATGATAATGATAATGATAATGATAATGATAATGATAATGATAATGATAATGATAATGATAATGATAATGATAATGATAATGATAATGATAATGATAATGATAATGATGATGATATGACAATTGTATATTCGGTAAATCGACTTATCGTTTAAACTAAGCTTGGGATGGAATCCTGGCTTATTTAATGTTTAGACTTCAGGGCTTAATAGTCCGTGGAAACCTCGTGAAACCTCTTCCAGTTCTTCCGATACGGCATTTCTTCGTACCTTATCGCACCAGATAAACTATTGAACTGTGTCGATAGTTTAATTCTAACCTGTTGTACTACACCTGCAGCTGCTATAATGGATTCAGCTGCGAGCTCACGTATGTACTCGGTACTACCCATATATGGGTGTACCTCCTTAACAAACGTGAAAGGGAACATGGTATTAACCAGACTGTCATTAGTCATCATAGTTAAACAGTCATCCCGGGTGAGACATTAGCAGTGGCAGTCAGTGAAGTAGAGTCAGTCATATGAGAGAAGATGAGTTGCTTAATATTCTCTTCTTGCAAAGAGAAGGGACTAAGTCCACTTTAAATAGAGATTTAGGAGAGGGGCTTCACATAACTTACAAGTGGGGACTTTACTACACATTCCTGATTATCCATTGTTACATTTCTCAATGTAACAATGTAATCTCAATAATCCTTGTCCAAGGAATGAGCAAATCCCACACGACCACGTACAACCTTCATGAAGTTTATAATGCTTGGAAATGTAAAAGACCATTACTAATTATGACATAGTCAACACATGGCATTTCCCACCAGCAATATACTCATAGGCTTGTGCGTAAGATGAGTACCATGTCACAAGAAAAGCCACTGACTAATTCAGATACTCGTACCTCACATCATCACACATGTCCAACCTTTTCACATACTATGTGATGCATGAGAAGAACATAGTCAACACACAACATAACTCACTATCATCATACTCATAGGTTTGTGCGTGAGATGAGTAACTTGTCATAAGGACAGTCAGAGACTAATCCAGACATCCGTACCTCACATTACAACACGTCCCCAGCCTGTAGTTGGACATGTTGCCGGTCTCCAGTGTATTGTCTGGTGTCGCACCGTGCTCAGCAATGTGATCGTATATTTGTTGCCTTAAGACGAGCGAGCTCCTGCCATGCCAACTCTGCTTCATCTTTCACAGCTTTGGACTTCCTCCTAGCAGGTGCTCCAGCAAGATATGCTATAATAGCTTCTGCAATGAAATACAAAGATAACATGGCGCTTTCTCGTACAATCAAAGTTACTGTTAAGACTCCACCTTCCGTTATAGTGTGCATTAGCATTACTGTAATGCACATGTACATCAACTGCACGAGAGGAGCGATGTCTGTAAACCACACTAGCTCCCCCACCCTAGCTCCCCCACCCTAGCTAGGCTAACGTGTTTCACTAGGAAGTGTGGAAATAGCATAATTATCCTGACCAACAAGAAATCACATGTCATAGCGACCATACCATTCACTCTCATGTCCACTTGATCCCATATCTTATCATGCTCAGGTCCTGTCATACTGCTCCGGAACAATACAGCACCAAATAATATGTATATAATCAGCAGCTCACACCAATCTGCCCCTACTACCCTGCTCTCAAACGCTGTCGCCGCGAATAATGCAGTCGTTCCTAATACCAGAGTTATTAAAGCTCTAGTGGGTTCAATGGAGAAGATGCTATCTGCAGTGTGATCTTCTTATGTGTAAACCATGACGGGCACTAGTGTGGAGACAATGTGAATACTCTTATTCACTTAAACAAAGTTGTCTGAAGTATATAAAATCCCAGGTGAAAAGTTATCACCCCGATATATACTCCTTGGGCGAGGCACGCCCTCTTCTATGAAGGTCAACACGATAACACGATAACATCAAGACACCATGGGTGTAGAGCCTCTGACGTCCACCACCTTGGGGCCAGGGTGCGAAATTGCGAATCCATGGGTGCGTTGCTATCAAGTAATCTCACCTCAAGACTGTCATTTTTTCTTTTGTTCTTGCTTTTGGGATTTTGGTTTCTTTCCGTCGCGTCATATTTTTGCCGATTTTTTGCCTTCGCCAAGTGTTCCGCTGACCCGAACATGCAATGAACTCGCTAAAGAAATTGGTGGTTTCTTTGGAGCCGCTTTGCCCGCCCGGGTTGTATCCTAACGGGGGTTCGAATAAACGGGGTGAGGCTGAGAACAGCCACGACGAATTCGAAAATCTACCGGCAGCGGTGAATGTATCGACGCCGTGTACGCCGATCTCGGAGGAAGACGAGCGAGAATCGACGGAATTTCTGGAAAAATTGGAGAAAAGAGATGGAAGAAAGACGGTGGAGATGATGAGATCGGAGAGTCTGGAGAACTTGGTCAACACTAGAGAGAATCCACACAACAAGGGAAATCCACAGACTTCAGAAACTCTTGAAAACTCAAAAAACTCAAAAATTTCCAAAAACTCAAAACATGTCCTCTCCTTCTGGAGTGCGCTCCTAGCTAAGGTGTCTTCGGTCTTATACGCGATCAGTGTGCGGCCAGTTTTGCTCATATGGCTCGTGGTGTCGTTCCCGTTTACGTATTTTTTCGGAAGCGAGTACCAGGATGTCGGGTCTGCGCAACTGTTGGAGTCGCCTTCGGAGGATATCAATGAAAAAACGGCGTTGCTTAAACAAGAAAAGATCATGGCCAACACCATCAAGTCGCCCACGGCGCTGAAATATATTCTCCCGCCTCCGCCACGGCTCTTCCCGCTTTCACGGAATCCCGAAAAAAGACGTAAAAAGAAAACCCTAGTGTTGGATTTGGACGAGACGTTGATCCACTCGCTTTCACGAGGCGCCCCACGACCGTTTGGGTCCAATGGAGTCAGCCACATGATCGAGTTGCGGGTCAACAATGTGTCTACTTTGTACTACGTGTACAAACGGCCGTTTTGCGATTTTTTCTTGAAAGAGGTGTCCAAATGGTTTGAGCTCCATATCTTCACCGCCAGTGTCAAGGAATATGCTGACCCAATCATTGACTGGTTGGAGAGCGGCATTATCGACTACAAGAATATGCAGCCTGGCGAGCTGGAGAAGATATTTACAAAGCGGTACTATAGAAGCGACTGCACATTCCGCCAGGGGGTTGGTTATATCAAAAACTTATCGTTGTTTTTCCCCAAGGAGGACGAGTTGAAAAACGTCATAATTTTAGACAACTCGCCTGTGAGTTATGCGCTTCATGAGGATAACGCCGTGATGATCGAGGGATGGATCAACGACCAAAACGACCGTGACTTGCTCCATATCTTGCCCATGCTCTACAGTTTGAGCGTGTGTATTGATGTTCGATTCATACTTGGGTTGCGAAGCGGGGAAAAGTTGTTTGAGAACTTGTGAGGGTTGGAGGATTCGTAGGGGCAGTTTGAAGATCAAAGAGGAAGATTAAAGAGGAAGATTAAAGAGACTCACCGGTTTGAGTCTGGAAGGGGTTATTGTGGTGGTTATACATATAAGAAGTACGATTATAGAGTACTGATACTGCATTATAAATGGTGGCCAAGAGTTTAAACAAGACTCAATGTAGGTCTGAAACGGCTACTCTGTTATGGGGGATTTTGGTTTTGAGCTACCTGTCACTTTTTTCACACCGGTAGGCTAAGTGATAATCTCGTTGAGATACAAGTATAATTTGAGGTATACTGTACCGACAGTGTGTTTTTAGTTTATTCTGAAATCACCAAAGAGCTAGACTCAAAAGTTAAGGGAAGTGGCGAATATGTTAAAGCCCTTGATTGTTTTGTCATATCATATCATATAGTATCACATCTCATCATATAATATCACATCTCATCATATAATATCACATCTCATCATATAATATCACATCTCATCATATAATATCACATATCATCATATAATATCACATCTCATCATATAATATCACATCTCATCATATAATATCACATCTGTCAGGGTTCTTATATCTGAACTATGTATTAATTGAGATCTTCTAGTAAAACCAATCTGGCTTTCCAACACTGAGGGTGGGAAAGCCGGTCCTTATATAGTTAGAGCCGACTCGGGGTCGGCTCACTCGGTAGGTAATAATGGGTGCCACTGCCAAGCATTGCACCAGCATTATAGTCAGAGTCGACTTGGCATCGACTAACTCGATTGGTAATAATGCCAAGTGTGTGACAGCATTATTACGCAGGTTATCATTGTTAGGCAGCTGACTGCAACTTGCCTAAATGAGACATCTCGCAACATCATACAATATCACATCATACAATATCACATCATACAATATCACATCATACAACATCACATCACATCCTAAGGTCAAGGTATCAAGTGGCTTCGCAATAAGTATCAAAAAAAAGCGCAACTAAGAAACGGATCTATTTATTTGTGTTTATCTTCTCTTCTTTTCCTCCTTAGATCAGACAGCCTGACTCAAAATAGCAGAAACAAAAGCCAACTGTCAAGGTACTTATATCTAGACTACTGTATGTATTAACTGAGATCTCCAACACTTACGGTTGGAAAGACGGTCATTATATAGTTAGGGCTAACAATGGGTGAACTAACTACAATGGTAGTAATGAGCACAATTCCAGGATTCAATTCCATAGCCAATTATCATTGCTTTCGTAGATTCTCGTTCTTAGACAGTTAAGTGCAACGTGCCTGAATGAGACACCTTGCACCCACCCTAATTTCAGATGCTCAAGATTTTAAAGGCGGGGAGAAAGAGGAAAACGATAAGAAATGGATCTTTTCTCTTTGAATCAAGAATAGAAAGTTTCACAAAATGAAAGAAAACAAAATGAATATTGTCAGAAACTTTCTCTATTGTGTCTTATCTGCCCAGGCTTCAGGAAATGCGAGGGGCCTGGAGACACCTCTAGGGCAAAGCGAGCTGCTAAAGCCGAGTAATTCTCTAGTTCGGTTTCACAATTTTCTGTTTTTTTTTTACATCTTTTAAATTCATGAAAAGTTTATTTTTCAGCTTGAGATACCTCGACTTGTTTTAACCCTCATTGATGTTATTTCAGCTTTATTATATAAAAACGGTTGACCTCTTCCTTTCAAACCTTGGCTACTCTACAGCTCGTATCATTGTATCAAAGTAATTCTCACAAGACATTGATTTGAGAAACCTCAAAAAGTTCCGCCAAAAATCAGGTTTTCCCTGAAACACCACTAAAATCTCCCAACAGATACAAAAGCCACCATTATCAGCCAAACTCCCCTCTTTTCAAATCATCCCTCAAAGTTGTCTGGCTTCCCCTTTGATAGATACTTCAAAAACCTCTCATTCTCTCCACCTAACCAAACCCGAATGCTGCGAAGATCGCGCGAATGATGCTCCTAATGCCCACATTGAGACCAAAAGATAAATTAACACCACTTTTTCCTTCTATACTCAATTGCAACGGCAAAAAAAGACCAAAAGTCGAGTTTCTTCTTCTTTTTTAATGAGTTCCACTCACAAAGTAAGGGAGTTTCAAAAGATTGAGCATGATTTGGCCGTGCACAAGGACGTGCGTGCAGCTTTGAACAGCCTTTTGGTGCTTTTAAGAGACACCAATAATCGCAAGTCAGAAGCAGCCAGACGGCTAATTCCCCAAGTGGCGTCGCTTTTTCAGGAGCACCAATTTGATGTGCTCAGTGTGTTGATCAATTTTACCGCCGACGACGACGAAAACAGGAGGTTTTTGCTCTCCGATGATGAAACTTTGAGCGATTTCTGGAAAAACGCCACCAACATGGAGGTGGTGGTGGTGGACCATTCTGAAGGCGTTGAAGGGGAAGAGGAAAATAGCCGGTTCTTGCTCTTGATTGACCAGTTTGTTTCTTCCGTTGAACCGGATGTGAAGGCGGAATTTATGGGGAAGTTAATTGACAATGGAGCTGTTTCTTGGGTGTTTGAATATCACCAGATATTGCTTGAAACGAAAGACGGAAAGTTTAAGGTGGACTCTCCCATGGAGTTTTTGAACGAGTACGCTCTTTTGTACCCGGAAGAAGTCACCTATTCCCAATTTATGCAAGTAATGAGCGGGTTTGTGGAATCGTTTGAGTGCCATGTCGAGTTTCTTTATAACAGCACCAATGTCGAGGATTCAACGCAAAATTTTCCCGCCGTCGAAGTTCAGGAACTCTACATGGAGGTGCCTTATGATTACGAGGACAGGAACGACTTGATTCGAAAGCTTTTTGCCATCTGTGGAAACATATACTCATTCCCGTCCTACAATAACTGGCAGGATTTAGAGCGGAAAGTGCAACACATAAACTACTACCAAGAGAGCTTTTACATGGCTACGTCCGCCATATCTCTTGGCAACTGCGTCAACAACCAGGAAACACAAAGACGGCTCATTGAGAAAATCAACGAGTACGACTCGGTGCAAAACATGGCACAAGCTCTTCTCCGCCACAAGTTCGAAGACGTGGTGTACTACCAGGCGTACCATTTTTTAAATAATGTGATGACCAGGGAAATTGCCATTGGTCTCGCCCAAAAAGACAATGCCTCCAACTTCTACCACAACACAAAGGTGATTGTGGACAACTTCCCCTACTACAAAGAGGTGGGCATGATCTACCTCAAGTTTTTGAGGAAATTCATCACTTTTGCCTTTTTGGAGGGCGACGCCGATATGGTGGTATTCCATCGCGCTTGGGTCTACTTGGTTAACCTTGACGAGGCCAGTGATGTTTTACTGTTACTTGTACAAGCGGCGAGTCGGAGTAAAATCGTACCGAAAGAGCTCCACATTCTGCTTTTGGAAAGCGTGTTGAGACTTGGCCCATCCATCGACATCAATTCGCTTCTTTCGAAAATCAAAAGCTTGTCGATTTTCGTCAAGAGCCACCCCGCAGACGAAATTAGGGCCATGTATGGTGCCGGCGATCGTTTTGAGCGCGACTTCCTCGCGCCGATTGGGGCATTTTTGGGGCAATTGCAGGAAGCACTGAGTCAGGCACCATCCTCAGCAGAAGAAACCGAAAAGGCAAGTTCGGGCTCGGATTTGGATTCGGATTTGGATTCAGATTTGGATTCGGCTTCGGATTCAGCTTCGGCTTCGGCCTCAGCTTCGGCTTCTGCAGACGTCAACAAAATGGCGCAGAGCACTCTACAAAATAACTGCAAGTTTTTGGCCTTGGCCGTGCTCCAGTGTTTACAACCGCTACAGGGAATGTATCCAGACGAGGTGGATTCAATATTTGAAGTGGCCCACAAAATTATCAGTGCCCGGGAAAATCAGGCAATTCAAGGGTGACACCGCGAAGCGTGGAGCCTACAAGAGCAACCGTTTTCAGTTAGGTACAGTTGTCAGTAAATGGGCAACTGCGAGTCTGCAGCCACTTCGATGCAGATCTCTCACCACCACTGGTGTCAAAAATAGCACCGAAAAGCCACACGAGAAACGCCAGCCGAATGCGACAGGTGGTCGCGACAGGTGGTCGCGGTTTGACAAGATGCCGCACCCGGGTGCAGGAGCGTATTTCATGCATGGGCACTGGTGCCATATATATTCCGGGAAAATTCCGCCTGTGGAAAAACCGAAAGGAAAGGAAAAGAGGAGAAGCGGATCAAGCGTCATTCTTCATTTGATTGATTGATTCATTCTTTCAGTTTCTCTTTATACTTCATTCGTTGAATTTGTTGCTGCAATCTCTGTTGGCCTCAGTTCCCCAACATGACTGCAAAGACTATTTTCAACCTCTCGGACTCGGGCGATGATCCAATTATTGCGCTCATGAACGCGTATGCAAGAGACAAACACCCAGATAAAATTGATGTCAGTGTCGGGGTCTACAAAACTGAAGACGGGGATCCAAACTATGTTTTCCCCAGTGTTAAGGCTGCAAAGACCATATTGGCTGAAAATGACCCGGGCCATTGTTACACGCAAATGTCTGGAATTCCTGCCTTTGTTACTCAGGCGCAAAGAACGGTTTTTGGAGAGAACCACAAGGATGTTGCGTCTGTGCAGAGTGTATCTGGATCAGGCGCTTTGCACTTGGCGTTTGAGTTTCTTGTTGAGTTGGGGTTGAAGGATTTTTATGTAGGTGTGCCATGTTGGGCCAACTACAGGGGTATGATTGAGCATTCGGGCGGAAACTACCACACCTACAATTACTACAATGCCAAGACGCATTCGGTTGATTTTGACTCGACCTTGAAGGCATTAAAGGAGGCGCCTGCGAAATCTGTGTTTGTTTTGCAAGCGGTGTGTCATAACCCAACTGGACTTGACCTCTCGAAGGAGCAATGGCTCCAGATTTTCGACATTATTAAAGCCAGAGACCTCTTCCCGCTTTTTGACATTGCCTACCAGGGTTTCTGCTCCGGCAGAACTGATGATGATGCTTGGGCCATCAGAGAAGCCTGGAAACAGGGCTTTGAGTTTATTGCTTGTCAAAGTTACTCGAAAAACATGGGCTTGTACTCTGAAAGAGTTGGGTGTACGCATGTGCGTGCAGCCGATGAATCGGTGGCTGATCTGATCAAATCGGCATTGACACGGTTGGTGAGAACGGAGTTTTCGTTTGCTCCTGCTTTTGGCGCTAGAGTCTCGACCATCATTCAAGAGAATGAGCAATTACGTGAAAAATGGGCCAAAGACGTTCTTGACGTTACCACCAGACTCAAGGGCGTCAGACAAAAAGTCCTTGATAAGTTCACGGAACTTGGCACTCCAGGTTCATGGGACCACGTGGTGAAGCTGCACGGGTTGTTCTGGTACACGGGTTTGTCGGAAACCCAGACGCAAAAGTTGATTGATGAGCACCATGTTTATGGAACCTTGAATGGAAGAGTCAATGTAGCTGGCTTGAACGACTCTAATATTGACAAGTACTGTGCTGCAGTTGATGCCGTGGTTAGACAGTACCCTGGACACTAAACAAAATATAAGTCAGTTAGTAATAATCATGATACTTTATGGACACTTTTTGCATCATCTACAAGGGTTCTGCCCGACGCAGACTAGGCCAGTGAGTGTATAATGAGCTAATGCATTGGTGGTGATATTCTAGAATAAATGCGATGGGGAGAAGGTTTACATCACCTGCCCATGGATCTTTTTCAAGTGGGCTTTTAAGTTGTCCTTCCGGTTGAAGCGTCGGCCACAGTCAGGCAAGTCACACTGGAAAGGCTTTTCTGATGAGTGGCTCTTCAAATGGCGTTTAACATGCTCAGGCCGCTGGAACTTGGCAAGACATAGCGGGCACTTGTGCTTCTTTTTTGGGTCATTGTCGCTGGCGGTGTCCTCCTGTATCACAATGGGCCTCTTCATATCGGATTTCAAGATTCTCTCGGCAAACTTGGCGATTTCTTCCGTTGTAGATGTCTCGTGAATCTGGGAAGGGCTCGGAAACGACGCTTCGGCTGCCATTGGCTTTGTTGCGCTCGGCGAGGGAGCAGTTGTTTTCGTGGCAAGATTCGTGAACAGCAGCAGCTCATTGAACCGTTTTCCCAGAAGAGTCGACATGCTAGATGTCAGCCGGGTCGACGGCAATGCAGGCAAAAGCCCATTGTTTTGACTTGTCGTCACTGGAGACGCCGACTGGCTCAAGTCGTTTTTCGTGATCGACGCGAGGTCTATGGATGCAGGGTACGATTTCAACGGCGGGTTACGCGCATGTCCCACCATTTCCGGCGAGAGTAAGTCGATCGATGCTGAGTTTTGAGGTTTGCGACACAATGCCGCATCTGGCCCCGCCTTGATGGGCGATTGTGCGTATGGCGCTGTAGGGCGAACGTTACGCATGCTGGAGGAACGGCTCAACATGGACCGAGGATCGGCGTTGTTGGAGAACGACTTGACCCGCTGCAACTCTTTGCACGCGTCGTCGTCGTGGTCCTCGATGTTCAACGAATCGAAAGTATCGTTGCGGGCAAGCCCCGGCGCGTCCTTGAATACATACATGGAAGGGCCCAGTGGAAGTTGTTTGGGCGTGTTCATGTGATGGAAACTCAGGTGTTGGAGACTCAGGTGTTCGTGGAGAGAGCCGCCAAAGTTCTGGTTGTGGCCGATCGGCGTGAAGTACAAGGTGTTGTTGGCGGAGTTGATGGTGCTGGCTGCAGTTCTGGCGGGGGTGGCCAAGGGCGTGTGCTCAAAGTCGTCCATCGATGCCAAGCCAGGCGAAAACATTGCGTTTTCAAACGGATTGGACGGGGCCAAATGGGGCCCGGTGTGCGGCCCGGTGTGTGTATTTGGTGCCATATGAGTCCCCGCTTGCATGCCCTGGGTATTGATGTTGGAGTTTTTCATGTTGGCAATCGAAGCCAAGAGCAGCGCCGAGCCTGGCTCTACAGATGCGCGCAGGCGGTTTCTTCGGTGGGAAACCAGAGATTTGCCCACTTTCAACAGCGGAGAGTGACCCACGGAACGAAGTGGCGTCGTATAAAGGTTTCCCGAGGACAACGACGTCGACATTTTGCGGCGCGCCGGCGTTGTGGCCATTACAGGTGCGCCCATGTTCGAAAACGGCGAGTCTAGTAGCAGTTTATTCGACATCAGCAGCGAAAGTTGAGGCACCAGATCCACCAGTTCAAACGTCAGCTGAGACACCAGATGCGAGAAGGTGCCCAGTGGCGGATCGGCGGAATTTGAGTTCATCGACATCAGATGCCCATGGCCCTTGCGAACACGGTTCTGGTTATCGTCCAAAGAAACGTTTCGCAGATGGTGGAAGTTGAATCTGGAGTCTGTATTTAAAGTGAACGGCGTCTGCAAATACCCGTCCACGGAAAAATGCTTGGAGTGACCCTTGGTGAAGCCTGGGTTTCCCAGGAGTCCCAAATTGCCCAGAAAACGGAGTTCCGCGTCGTCCAAATCGAGGGTCTGGTCATACGAGAAGTCGGGAAGATCTGTCGAATAATCCAAGTCTTCGTAAACGGTAGGCGACATATGGAGATCATGCAGCAACACAGGCTTGCCCAGGTTTTGTGACCCCAGCCTCTGGCCGTCGTCGTCCGTGTGTGAGCGGCTAATTGTATCGCTGGGCACAAAATATTGCGAGATCTGGGTGGGCAGGCTCATAAGGTATTTATCCATGGCTGCATTCCTTGTAGGCGGCAAGAAAATGGTCGAGGAAATCTTAGCAAAATGTGGAAGGGATCCGAGACTCCACAACTAATAAAAAAGCTGGCGGCTGAATCTGCTTTCAAGTCTTGTGGTGCAATTAGGTGTCGAATAACACGGAAAAGAGTCGCCACGGGTGAGGTGTTTTCAGGACGGTTTCTGTTTCCTCAGAGTGGTTTCCTCAGAGTGGTTTCCTCAGAGTGGGGGTTTCAGGGTGCCTCTGCCCTCTTTTTTTATTTTATTTGTGGTTTTTGTTTTTTCGGCTTTCTTGACTCTTGATCCAAGAAATCACTCGAACTAACTACCAACAAGTATCTGGTCTTAGTCTTGGCGGATTATGGCCTGGTGTATCCGAGTAAGTATGTCGCAGAAACACGTAGCGAAAAGTCTCCTATCCTGTGAGATCAGTAGTGGGAAGGCAGTCGAAAAGAGCCAGGATATCCAGAAGAAAGTCACAGACAAATTAACAAAAGGCAAACAAACGAAGGGCCGAGTAGTTCTGGAAAAGGCCTGCGATGAAAGAAAGAAAAAGAGAAGAAAAGAAATAATAAATGCCCGAGTATCAATGGTAAACAAGTACCAGCTGTATGGGTGGGCGAAAAGTTGGATCCAAGGAAGCTGGAAAAAAAAAGGTCTGAGAAGTGCTTGGCTTGGATGCTGCGAAAGGCTGCGTGCAAAACACCACCCAAAGCGACAAAAATCCAGACCGCGACATTCCGCTGTGCAAGAAAAGCCGGGCGATTAGCGAGATGATTGGGTCTCCGGAATTAAGTGGACGGCGGCGGATTGAGAGGACAACTCGATGAATTTAAAATAGCCATGTCTTCATTTTGATGAACTTTCAATTTATTCATTATCTTTGATTTTCTTTGATTGTCTTTGATTTTCATTTTATTTCATTTTCTTTCGGGCTCCATATTTCATCTTCGGACTTGTTCGATTGGATGGACTTGGACGGGGGACTTACTTGGCTCGGTGGTTGCGCGTCCGCTTCCGATGGGAAGAATCACCTTATTTCCTTCCCGGTTGCGAGCTAGGTTTTCTTTTCTCCAGCGCCTGTTCATCTTTCTTTCCACAAATTGCGTGTTGTCTTGGAAAAGAATAGGGAGATTGCTCACATGCGTTGAGGGTTTTCCCGTACTATTTTCCTTTGCCACGTCGAAGTTTTTCCCATTCATTGCATTGAATTACATTGTATTGTATTGTATTGCAATTTGTTTTACTTTTTTCATTTCATTTCTTTTCATTTTTCATTCCCTTTCTTGTCTATGGCTCGCCGGAATGAAACCTAAACAAATTGATTGCATATCCACTATAGAGTGGCTGTGCCGGGCATGTTCTATTTTTACACTGGCGTAGCTCTTGGTTGTGACAAACCACCTGAAGATTATCCGGTCTGACCAAGGATAGAATAAGAGAAGGAGTATTTGTGAAAACGAGCCACAATAAAGAACCCGTCATTTGACTCGAACCTTTTTGCTTTATTTACTTTGACAAGTTTTTCTTAATGAAGAGGGTGGATCTGTAGCTGCCTAGTTGGAGGACTGTGGATCTACCCCTGAGTGCACGCAGGGCCAACGGTGAGGAAAAATAGGGGCGGAAAAAGCCGAGTTTTTCCTCCACAATATCCAGGATACCTTTTGCAGCTCTAATCGTGACACTTGCAGTGCTGAATCTCAGGGTCCAGCAAGATTGTTTAAAAAGCTTTAACTTGCGTGCGTTCTATTGGCGGGTGCCCTGCTGCTGCCGGGATGCAAAGTGGTGAAGAAGGGCGGGGCACCGCATGAAGGGGAGGCTAGGGAAGTCTACGGTGACATCCGCGATTACAACATGGGGAATGACATGGGTTTCTTAACGCTTTCTTAACGCATTTTCAAAGCTTTGATTGGATGGAACATCCCTCGAGTGCTTCTGCAGGGTTATTTAGACACGTGTGCAAATTGAAAGGAGTCCTCCACCGGCGAAGCTTTAGAGGTTCGTAATTTCCGGGGCGCGTCGAAGCCTGCATTGGCTGTGGTGTGTTTGGGGTCTCTTGCAGGGACGCGTGCATATACCCGGAATAGACCCTCGAGACGCGTCTACCCCGGACACGCGTCAGTGGTGTCATGGGCGCCGCCACCGCCTTTTTGCGGCGCCCCTTTCTTGTGTGCAGGACCAACTTTCGGCGCTTTCCCTTAACCGTTGGTTTGCTTTCAGGCTTTTCCAACAATATTTCAATGTTTGTCGGATCACCACTAAAACTATGCCTTGGCTCTCTTACAAAACTTGAGGGTCTGGGCCCTCCCGCAGCCGCGTCTGCGTCTGCAACCTCCTGCGAGCCAAGGCACAAAATGACGCGCGGGTCTGAAACAAGCCTCGGGCGGGCGCAGGAACCAATTTGCGCCGGGGATATATCCACTACCATCGGTGCATTAGTGATGCGGTCGAAGGTGACAAAAACCTTAATTTAGAGTGAACTTCAAGCAGCATGAAATATATGAGGGCAGCATATTTCAAGCAAGAGACGTGTAGAGACCCACATAGAACCGTAAGAGACAAGAAGAGAGAGCCAGGAGACCCAAGAAGACACACAAAGTTCACCGCATTGAAATGATTTCACCGGGACTTTTGACTTGAATATTTTATTATTCGATTATTTACCGTGAGAGGGTATCTATCGTGCCTCCGAGCCTTATTACTTCAGTACTATAAATTACCATACGCAACCAGGTCAAACCACATTTTGACAGGGCTCCACAGAATTTATTGGAATTTGTCGAGGTGAAAAGCATCCACAGAAATGTTGGATATTTGTTCCATTTTTGCCACCAATGTATAATCCCCAACTTTGTCCACTTTGCGATGTCTCCATGTGATCGATTCAGATCCAAACGTGACAGGGTAAGTTTTTCTCGAAGAAAGACAAAAAGGCGTCTTGGTGCCTCAAATAACTACCCTTGAAGATGCTTTATCGAGACACTGAGCACGGGTGACGGCTGGACAAAGCAATCCTTTGCTTCACATTTTTCAGTCTTAATTTTGAGCTCATTTCGAACACTGGTCATTGGAAATTTACGAAAACTGAGTAATGGGGTTGACTCCGAAGTATCTCAGGCAACAAAAGCGAATTGCCTTAGTTTCTCTTCGAAATCTCCCTGATCAATTGCCATGCACATCTACCAAAGTGGTATATAATTGAATGAAGATATTTTGGGATAGCTTTAGTGGGGAAAGGCATATCGCTGTAGAGGGTAAGAGCGAACATTTTAACATACTTGCAGGATATAATTGTTGTTGTTGTTGTTGTTTTTCTTTTTTCCTCTCTTTTCCAGGCAATTGAAAATCTATCACATTGAGAGGCAGGATTGGGATAATCCTTGGTAGGCTCATCGAGTTGCTTGGCCTTGGCTTTCACCTCGGCTTTGAATCCTCATACTCTTATGCTCTCTCTGGCATTCAACCAACCAAAAATGATTTTCCTATTGAAAAGAAATTGGCACAACAACAAATACAAGAAATCCAAGGGAAAGTGGAATTCAACGAAAATTTCACATTTAAGCAGATACAAACAATAGCGAGTCATGATGTCGCTCTCGACTAGTTTGCTACATAGATGGCAATGGACAAGTTCGAATTTCGATGATTTTTTTGCAAATTGCTGTTCATTTTTACCAGCTCAAAAACAAAACTGACTAGTTTGTGACCTGTTTCTAGTTACAAAAATAGACTTTGACGAGCCGATTTCAAGAACCCATAAAAATCTACGCCTTGTAAGATTCACACCATCCACAATGAAAATTACCCGTGACCGACTGCCCTCGTCAAAGAAACGAGACGACTCGGCTGTTCTAAAAGATGACGTTCGATTTAAATACATATTCTTTTACCTATCGCGCTCTCCGCGTTTATGGGTTCTGCTTGACAAAGTCCACACCCTTCTTGATGTTGGTGATCAAGGTTTCCTTGGCCTTCTTCACCAACTCCTGCTCATGGCTGGACAAGTCACCCAAATCGTGGATGGTCTTGACACCATCGACACCCAAGGTGACCTTCGAGGAGAAGAAGTCGACGCCCTCGTCCTTGAACAATGGTGAGTCTACGAAAGATGGCTCAACAATATCAGTTTCGCCAGCCAAACCGTTCAACACGGCACCGGCAAATCTGGCACCGGCTTGAGCCATAGACAACGTGGCAGAACCAGCACCGTTCTTGGCCTCGACAACCTCATCACCACCGAATTGGATTCTGTGGATCAACGCGTCTTTGGTTTTGTCGTCCAAGTTCTTGTGCTTTGTCTGCGACAACAATGGCACAATCGTGATACCAGAGTGACCACCAACAACCGTCACGTGCTCGTCGACTGGGTTGGTGTGGGCAATCTCAGACACGAACCTCGACGCTCTCAAAACGTCCAAGGTGGTGACACCAAACAACTTTTTGGGGTTGTACACGCCCTTGGACTTGAACACCTCCGCCACAATTGGCACGGTCGAGTTCACTGGGTTGGAGATGATGCAGAGAGCAGCGTTGGGGGCGTGCTCGGCGGCAGCCTTGGCCAAGTCTCTCACAATGGACGCGTTGGTGTTGAACAAGTCGTCTCTAGACATGCCTGGTTTTCTTGGCACACCGGCAGGAATCACAATCACATCGGCACCGGTCAAGGCGTCCTTCAAACCGTCAGGGTTGTAGCCCTTAACTGTCGAGTTAGTGGGCACGTGGGACACGTCGGCAGCCACACCTGGAGCACCCTTCAAATCGTAAAGGGCCAAGTCCGTAACCTTATGGTTCAACTTCATCAAAAGCGACAAAGGCTGGCCAATTCCGCCACCGGCACCCAAAACGGCGACCTTGTATGCAGAGGAGGCAGAGGAGGAGAATGATCTTGTAGCAGGCTTGAACATTTGGTGTGGAAGCTGAAGAATTTAGTGGATCAAGTGGAAGAAAAGAAGTAGTGTGGGCGGTTATACTTTATGGATTGGGGGTGCGAGAGTCCGCGGGCCCAGGCAGTGTGTGCAGGAGCTCGAGGTGATTTCCGCCACTATCTCCAATCAGCGTGCGTAAAATTGTCGGTCCTCCGGAGTTTGGAGTGACGGGTCCCGACAACTCCCGCGGAAACTGGGGAAATATGGTAAATATGGGGGGATGTTCGGATCAGCGGATTCGGGAAAAAAGCCCAAGTTTTGACAGGAAAAAAGATTGGATGTGGGATGCTGGAGGGAAATTGTATTCAAACAAGGGTTTTGGTTCAATATTGTTTGGAACATTTGGTTCTATTCTGGGGGACTTGATATTTGGTATTGGTCTGTAAGGACGACCATGGGCTTTTCCGTGGGCTTTTCCGTGGCTAATCTAATTTCGCATTTCGCAACTGCGGCAATTATTATTTCCCGCGCTCTCTCTCAATCTCTCACCACTTCTGACCCACCAAGTTAAAAAGTAAAGGAAAACAAAAAAAGGGACATCATTTGAGAAACATGATAATTCTAGTCCATTGATAGATTTCTGTTCAGGCGATGAGACGGGGGCTATGGCCTGGGTCATGATCTGGTATGATCTTTTTTCTCTGGTCTTTAGGCTAATATTGAGCTGGAAATGGCTGGACTGGGGTCACCTTCCCCGGTACCAGAGCCGTTCACTTATTGGCACAACACAAGTTAAAAACGGGAGACATCCCGGTTGTATTTGAATTCTTCATGTTTCTGAAGTGGGAGGAAGACAAATATATGCATGCACACTCTTAGTTGAACTTTGTTGCGTAAATACATCCACACTTTTATTTGAGTTTGTTGCAGAAAAGAGCCAAGAATGAGCTGTGAAGATCAACGCGACAAATCGGTATAAGATTGAGCAAGAGAATGTAGAATTCTGGGGGTGGGGGGTGACTGCCAAATGATGTGTTAGGTTGGTGTTTTCCTTTTTATCTTTTTTTTTTTTTTTTTTTATCTTTTTATTTTATTTTGCGGTTCCGGGCTGAAATCTTCTAATTTCGCGAGGGTGTCTTTTCTTCACCTCACTTATCAAAGACGTCAGATGTTTAAATATGGTGCGAGATTTCGTGCAAGCTGGTGATATTTTGCGCTTTCGGGTCTAGTTTCCCATTCTGGTAATGTTGCAGATCTTCGGGAAGGTGTTGCCCAGGCGAAAGATTATATATCTCCGTTTGGTCTCTGGGAAAATCTCCTTTTAAAATGATAAGACCATTCTTGACCCGTCTTCGGTCTGTGTATCTTAATTTCGAAACTGGTTAGCTATCTCTTGAGATATGACAACTTTTTGGGAAGATCAGACCCACTCCTATGCAGTCACCCTTAAAAAATCAAATTGGCTTTGTTCAAGTCGATCGGATTGCCTTCTATGCCCAAGAACAATAACTCAATCAAGTTCCGGAATTGATGTGGTAACGTCTTGATGTTATTGTCAAACAAGTAAAGGAATCTTAAGTTGTAACATAAGCCAAGCTCTGGCGGAACTTCACTTATCCTGTTCAGTGATAAATCAAGAACACGCAACCCACGCAATTTCTTCACAACCGGTGGAATCATCGTAAGCTTATTGTTGTTCAAGTATAACGACTCCAAAAACTCATATTGAAACAATTTAGGGGCTAAGTTGTACAAGCCTTGGCCCGAGAAATCCATTTGGCACCAAAGCTGTTTGCCTTTTGTCCGAGCAATCATTCGCTGCTCTTCATCCTCTTCTAAATCCACTTTCTTGTTGCGCATCAAAGCAGCTGGTGTAGCGTACGTCTGAGCGATCTTTTGCTTTTCTTGCTCCTCTAATGCTGTCGCTATTGTCTTTGTATCATCAATCAACGTCACGGACTTGACTTCCGCATATGGATTCTTCGATTTACATGAGTTTTGAGCATACTGGCGGACGTAATAGTGAGGCAAATCCTCGCTTCGTGATAATTGGCACAACAGGACCTGGTGTTGCCAATAAACAGACGAGGGATCGCCTAAATTAACCGAGTTCACCTTGTTGGGTGTGGGAAAGGCTCCTCCTGTGCTCAAATGAAGCGCCAGATTTGGTTGTTGTTGTTGTTGTTGTTGTGTGTGGGGGCTTTTCAAATTACAATGCCGAGGCTTTCAAATTTGAGCTTTTGCCGCTTCACTCGCCGTTACTGAGGCATGTTTCATTATAGTTCGTTCACAAGCTTATCAGTTGAGAGTCTCTCTGCGAGTTACCACGGGAAAAACATTTAGATAGCGGGCCTTTTTCCAAATGCTCTCTGTAAATGCCAATCTAGTTTACATTTCAATGAATATTGCAGATTGCCACTGCGGCGAGCTCTCACCCCTCACAGTAACGCAAAAAACTATAGAACTGTAGAAAAAACCTGCAATAGATCGCAACCTCACTTCAGGCGCTCGAGACAAGCCCAAGCACGAAATTCCCCTCCAGTGGTTACACTGTTAAAGAACCTCTACCCAAAAGGAGATCAACCTCTTGATCTGATTTCTGAATACCCCTTGTCATCGGCCCATCGGAAGTGTCCGACGTAGTGCCCGAGACAATATTCTATTCAGCAGAGGCTCAAGAACATTACCATGCCCTGAGTCCCTGCACCGAACTGAATAGACCTTCTTAACGACTTTCACGAACCAATTAAGTCTGCGTAGGTTCTCATAACTTGTGTCGACTGGTGCAAGCATCTCCAGTAATTTGGCTCTTCTAATCTACTGAAAATCCCATAAGAACATAAAGCTTGCCAAACTTTGCATTTCAAAGAAACATATTTGGCGGTTTTGATCTGTTAAACTTTCTGAATATAAATAAGTAGAAAAATATTCTCCCGGTTGCGGCCATACCAAGCAGAAAACACTATTTCCCGTCCGATCAATGTTAGTTAAGCTGCTTAGGGCCTCACTGAGTAGTGTAGTGGGAGACCATATGCGAAATTGAGGTGCTGCAATCCTTTTTTTTTTCCGGGCGGTGCATAGCACTCTCAGTTACTAATTGACTGAAACGGAGGTGTCGCTTTGTCTACTCTTGATAAGCAGGCACAATTAAAATAATCATTGGATGATGTATCACTGAAATTAAATGTCAAAAGCTTAATGTGGCAAAAAATATCGAAGCATGAGGAATGAAAAGAATGTTTTGTTTTCACCAATCATGCCCACACTACACATCAGACTACTCCATACAACTAATGTACTAAAGCTAGACAAGCACGTAGAAAATGACACAAACTAACCAACTGTAAATAAACACGTCAAAATTGATTTGCTTTATTGCCCTTGCACTCAATTGTATAGCAATGGAACAAATTGATTATCATTAGGTAAGTTTCTACTGCTAGTCGTTCCGGGTTCAGACTCGACTAAAGTTTGAGCATTCATTCTTTATCTTAAGGTGCCTCTTTAATTAAAAGTCTTTGTTGGATAGTCATATGTTCCGGGTAGTTTCGACGAAAATGTTCGGGTGAAGTAGGCATGTAGTTTTGCAGTACTTGTATTAAAGACAAAAGCGAGATTCAAATTATTTCAACTTCTTCAAATGATTCCTCCAAGTAAATTAAGGAAGAATAGAATAAAGTTTAAGAATAAAGTTAGCCAGTGAGTTTGCTGTGTGTGGAGAAGGCAACATATAACAAAAGCCATTCTCAATGTATAATAGAATCTTCACTGTATTAATAATATCATTACTGCGGTGTATTCTGATAACTATATTTACTACATTCATACTTGTCCTTAATATGATTTGAGAGTCATCTTCAGTATATTTAGCAAACATTCTTCCTAGTCATATCAAAAAAAGTCCTTCCTTACTTTTTGAACAGTTACTCAGCTTGTTTTCCGATATCATTCTTATTATTCAGTCTAATTTGGCAAAGATTTACACTGCATGATAGCCACCCTCACTAGAGCATGGTCTGATAATAATCTTCACTAATGTTTAACACTGATGTTCACTATGCTATGATTAACCTCGCTCTATTCCCAACTGACAATCATCGTTACTGTATTTAGGTAAGTTAATTATCGTTACTATATTTAGGTAGTTACCCTCACTGTCTTCAGGTAATTGTCTTCACCGTACTTAGGTAAATGCCCTAACTTCACTCTGAAAACAATCATTCCCTTAATATCATCATCATTTTCACTAGTTATGTGTTGAACAATACCCTCACCATAATGTGATCACCAGTCCTGCCACATTCTGGTCAGATAATTTCCCGCACAAAAATCTGAAAGCACTTCCCACTACATTGTGATAATTATCCTAACTACACTCATACAATGTGACTGCTAATAGTGAATCGACACTCTAACAATATTGGTATGTTCAGACAACACAAATCTTCAACAGCACCCTGTACCCGGTCTCATAACCCTTCACCCAAATTCCACACACTTTCATCAAAATATCATCGCAATAGACTTCGACAAAAAGTGCAGTAGTTAATCAAGATCTGCAAAGTGATCCGCTCACAAAAAAGTCGCAAAATCACGCCATCATGGTCTGACTCATTCACTCTGTTAATCTGTGATCTATCCTTATTGGCTGCAAAGGGTGCTGCAAAGTACAGTGCACCAACCCTCAGGCTCAGCAGCAGCCGCGAAAAGAATCCAAATATCCTGCACACACCCCAAAACATATCAACCCTCCCCGTCTTACAAACATTACATCTACTCCTTTCTTCCCATCCAGGTAAGCAAGGCAACAACAGCCATTTACTAGAAACCACCGACTTCCACATTATATCTCTTTCAGAAATGGACTCCAGGTACGCGGCGAAGTATCCCATGGATATTCCCCACGTGACCGCAGTAGAAGTCCCGTTAAATGTGAAAAACAACCAACGCGCCATTTCTATGTTGGGTGGTAAGGAGCGGATCCGCATGGCTATTAATTCCCAGTACCGCCCGCTGCCGATCCAGCCCGCGGGCCATTCTGTAGACGATCGGAAATTGGAACTTCGCTTGAGAAAGGATCCTTTCCATCATCCTATACAGGCCTCCGTTAATAGAAGGGAGAAAATCTTGGTCAAGGTGAGTGTACCCAAGTCGGCACTTCCGGAGGATTATTACGAGAACCCATCCATGTACTCAATTCGAGAGCTCGTGGCGAGATCTCGTGCAATGAAGGGGGCCCTGCACAAGGTGGAGCCCGTATCGATAGTGAACCGAAACTACAATTTCCGGGCCATGGCCGACTTCCAGATGTCGACGAAGAATAACTTAACGGTGCAAAGTTTCAATAGGGATGTGCTCAATAGTGAAAAATTCGACGCCACCAAAGATTTTTACCGCTCCCACTTGACCAATAAGGACGAGTATAAAGACGAAACGAAGTACGAAAACAAGGACCACCAGTTGGTGCCGCCACCTCTTTTTAGTGGTGTGCGGTTTCCCTTTGACTACAAGTACAAAAAGAACCTTTCCACGGTGGCGATCCGCGGCGAAAACGGGGATGTAAGGGTCGTGATGAAGGCCGATAGTAAGAAGTTGTTCACTAACACTGTGGACTACCATAAGGGCGTTATTCCCACCGAGCCATTGCCCGAAATCGTGGCCAAACGTCAGTGGCTTGCCTCCAGCGATCTCTCGCAAGAATATGCCGAGAAAAAGCTATACGAATGTATTCAGTATTTGGAGTATCTCTTCTCAGTTAAGCCGGTGTGGCTCCGGAAACTGTTGCTCGATACTGTCCCCGAACGGCTCGTTCTGGCGGTCAAAGAAGCGCTTCCGTACGTTTCCTATTGCTACAAAAACGGCCCCTGGCGATTTTGCAATGTGCGTCTCGGCGTGGATCCGAAAAAAGACAAATCTTTCTGGGTGTTTCAGGGGGAGTATTTCCGCTTGCGAGGGATAAGCACCACGTCGATTCGCAGCGACACAAACCGGCGTGTTCCGCCTACAATTTCTATGTTCCACCCAGAAAGCGATATCACGGTTTCAGAACACCTACTTTTCACGGGTAACAAGCTCCCGAAAACGATCAACTTCCAGTTGGGCGATATCCTTGACCAGGACGTGCTCAGAGTGATACGCCAGGCGCGAACCGGAGCTCACCCGTGGCTTTTTCGTGATTCTCCCGATGCCCAAGACGGATGGCTAACAAAACAAATGATGGGAACAATAAGGGGCATATTACGGTACAAATTGAAGCGTCTTCAGGCGGAGGAGCCTATTGAGCAGAGTGCCATTGAGAAAATCATCGAAACAGATTACACGCTCAAAGAAGATGGCCGGAATGGAGACGACGAGGACGCTGACGATGTTATGAATCCTCCTGAAGAAGGAGAAGAGGAAGAGGAAGAGGAAGAGGAAGCGGAGGAGGAGGAGGAAGAAGAGGAAGAAGAGGAAGAGGGCGAAAATGGCCAAAAACCACCCAAGGAGGCAAACGAGGACGAGGACCACGGGGCTTTGGACGAAGGTGCACATCCACATTTTGATGCCATGGTGCCAAATGTGAGCGAGGATTATGTCATCAGCCGTGTTAAGCAGGTGGATGAGAAATCGGCGGCCAAGCTTCTTCTGCTTGTGGGATTGATCAAGCAAGACGCCATTAACGCTTCTGCACGACAATGAGGAAAGATAGAGAAGAATCAAAAGAGAAGCAAAAAAGAGTCAGAAGATACGAAAACACGAAGCCACGAAAACACCGAAATTCAGATCAGTGAAGCTAATCCTCGCAATCATCATCGTTACAAAGAAAATTGCTCTCGTTTTCGTTCTCGTTACTCACTTTTCGTTATTGCTAAACATGAATTTTTACTAATTTGTGCGACTTATGAGTTTTCATCAATTTCCATCTTAGATGCACAATATTTAGTATGGGGCACTTTATTTTTAAAGCACAGAGATTCTCAACTCTTTACTTTACGGAACCGCGCAAAGTTTTCACAGTCATCTTGAACTCTTTATTGCCGTCCAGGGGAGCCAATTGTTCATCCTAGTCTCCGCGTCAATCTCACCATCCACAATATCAACAGGCCAATTTACACCCCAGGACTGAAGAAACGCCAAAAATTATCCTCTTTCTGACAGAAGACGATTTCTCTTGTTTGTGACTACGTGTCCGATACGAGAAAAGAACGATTCAGCGGGTACTTCCATAGCTGGCACAGCAAATTAGTCTTTCGCAATGCGATAGGTTATTTGAAAAGACGTTTCCCGAGTCTTGTGAAACTTGATGGCGTTCTGCTGTTCGGGTTCTCGTTCGTCTCTACGGTAATTCCTAATTGATTTTCAAAGTCAGCTTCGCCTTAACGTTTGACAATATTAAATCGCAGCTCAGTATAAGGAGGTCTCAGAGAAAGCAATTACTGAGGTGTTGACCAAATAATCCGTGTATTTCACAGATACCTCATCAAAGAAAGATTTGAGAACACAGATTTTGGATTCGGAAAACTAACATTTTAAACACCTGAAGGTTGAAACTGTCTCGAGATAAAGTGTCTTTTCAGGGCTGAAATGCTCTTCGTTGAGGAATATTCCTGTAGATTTTGTCTTGCCTCTTTCAAGCCAATAGCGATGAAAGGATTTGCTTCATACGCTTCCATGAAAGCCCTTGATTCGGAAGTCTTCAGGACCTTTTAATTTTTTTGGAATTTTCTCCTGAATAGTGGGGTATGACGATGCTTGGAGCGTCATAGTCGGAGCTCGAAAACCTATGAAAATGTTGCGGAGATCGGTACGATAATCCCATTCATCATCACTTTTTTCAACTTCCTAAAATCGGTTGCATCTTCCTCAGACTCTCCATGGCTATGGTGACGATAACGAAAATGACGATGTCGAAAATGACGATCACGAAAAGTGCCTTTGGAACCGTTATCCTAATGTAACAATTATGAAGTGCGAACCTTATCGGAGTGTAACGAAGCTAACGATGAACTACACTGACTCAGATATAGCTACAGTTTGGAGGATGCTGAAGCTACTGGATGGTGAAGCTGAACCGTCTTTTCGGACACCTATTACGTGATACACCGTGAACGTTCACTTTTTCGAGGCCGAAGGAGGCTGGAAAAGCATCACACAACAGCATCCGGAGAAAATTCAGACCAGTTAAGTTTATTGTTAGCTTCGTTGCACTCCGTTAATGAAATTCGTTATGTACGCGTTTCGTATTCGTTACCTTATGACAACGAAAACGAAGAAGTTTTGTAATCGTTACCTCATGACAACGAAAACGAAGAAGTTTTTCTTTATCGTCACCCAATTAAGGCGAAGCTGAATTTCCGACAAGCTGTATTAAAGTTTTGATCGTTCGGAAGCCTGGTATTTACGAGACTAGGAGACTCTATTTCTCTCTTGGAAATAACTACATGATCAGACATACGCAAGACGAGAGACGTTGGATTTAAAATATTTTGTCTAGTTGTGGCCACGCGTTGGGTAAAACTGACATTTTTATGCTAGCTCTTATGCTAACTCTTAAGCCGAATTAGGCAACAGCCATAACTCGGAAAGGCTAGGTGCTGGAGAAAGGGGTTTCATGAAGTATCAATAGTTCTTGATCCGCGCTTCAAGCTTCAGTTGTTTGATAATGTTAACTCTTCAGAATCCAAATTCCGCGCCATCAAATCTTTCTTCTATGAGGCGTGCAATCTGTACAAAAGTCATCACAAGGATGATGTGGCCAGGGCCTCAGTTGTTACTGAGGAGGCGTTTTCTCCGAGACCTCCTAATACTGAGCTTGTATTTTATATTGTCAAACGTTAAAGTGAAGCTGAGATCGCAAACGAAATTGAGAGAAACCTCAGAGAAGAACGAGAGCCTGAAGAGGATGTCATCGAGTTTTACAGGAATCGAAATTCATCTTTGCGTATACTTTATCGCATAGCCAAAGACTACTTTGTTGTGCCAGCTAAGTCAGCACCCGCGGAATCGCTCTTTGCTCGTGTCGGAGACTTAGTCACAAACAAGAGAAATCGGCTTCTGCCAGAAACAATCTAGTTGTTGGCGATCCTTAAGTCCCGGGGTGTGATTACGAACGAAGATTGGCCATATGACATGGTGAACGGTGATATTGATATGGCGGCGGAGAACGAAAAGATTACCGAAATTGCCAACGTGCAAGAGGATGCACAATTGCTTTCCCTGGACGGCAATGAAAAAGAAATTCACGACGACTGTGGAATTAACGAACGGTTTCTCGAAGCAGAATCGTTTTTAACGTTTCTGTGTTTGAAACCGAAAGCTACCCCTTGCTAAATATTGTGCATCAGTGGTGTATCTTTTTCGTACATCGAACGCCTATATTTTTCTTA
The DNA here is from genome assembly GCA_030583235.1 of Metschnikowia lunata. Classification (NCBI taxonomy): domain Eukaryota; kingdom Fungi; phylum Ascomycota; class Pichiomycetes; order Serinales; family Metschnikowiaceae; genus Metschnikowia; species Metschnikowia lunata. Next base: position 138,065 of record JAJMHP010000010.1, on the reverse strand, counting down.
AAGTTTTAGCTGAAACAATTTCGACAGCTTTAGGAACCATATCAACAGCTTCGAAGGGTCCCGCGTTGCGTTTTTCAGGCAGCCGCTCTTGAAGTACTAGGCAATGACAGACTTGTCGAAGGATTCCATTACTTCACCGCAGGCATACTTTTTGGGTGCCGTAGTGGCACAAATGTGGAACTGCTCCTTTTGTGAGAAACTGTGGTTTCCAAATTAGCTCTTTTCATTGAGTTACTTAACTGTTTGAAAGACAATCGTAAGAATGGACATTGGGACTAGCTTTACTGGCCTCTAGGGGTTTTTTGTTTTTTTTTTGAATGATACTTCTGATTAGAGAGGACTCGTTCGTAATCTGAGCTTGCCCGGTCTGCTTCCCCCAAAACCTATAAAGATTAGACCGATCCAATATCTATATACTCCAATGTCACGACTTTAATGAGTACAACACACCAGTGGATAAGAAATCCATTAAAGGAGGAATAATTGAGTCAGTCATTCAGCTTGTTCTTTTCACAAGGACGATAATCTCGCAGATTTCATTACACCACTTTAAGATGAAAGCAGAAGGAGAAGAACACATAGCAGCTTCCCGAGCCGCAAAGTAGAGTTTGGGAATATTAATTTGAGAGTATTAGTTTCGGAATATTAATTTGAGAATACTAGTTTGGGAATATTAATTTGAGACGTTCTACGCGATAATTTAAGCGTTTCTTCACATTCGATAACCGATTTTGCCTGAGAAATGTACTTTGTTGACAGGGTAGTTCCCTACTCTAAAGGAACTCCCTCACAGAATTTTCCAAAGCTTTTTATTGAGCCCCTGGCCTTTTCAAGCTAGGGACTTGCATTAAGCGATATTATCTTTGGGGCCTGGACTTGCACAAGGAAATAATGGATCCAGATAACCATGTCACCCCAGTTGAAAGTTAGACAAAATTATAAGCCATCCTTGTTCTCATTTCCTAGGCCATTACAAGTTGTTTTTCAAAATATCTGTTCACCTTTTGACCTTAATTCTCTGCATGTCATATCCCATGGTGAGGCACTCCAAACCTTCTTACACTCGTTGTAGATTCGTCGTAGATTCGTCGTAGATTCGTCGCACATTTGTTCATTTCTATCCGATTTCGTACATATCGGTTATGTCTGTACGAAAACGATGGATTTTGGATCGTACATCCCAATGTACGTCTTATTTGAACTGTACGATACAGCACTGTTGTGCATGTAAGGTAAAGAAGGATTAGACTCAAAAGTCCCACAAACTAGTTAGAAAAACATGTTTTGCCATAACAATAACGAAAATTAGTAATGATAACGAGAACGAGAGTCATATAACCTGTACCAATAACCATAACGAATACAAAGATTTGCTCTTCACTGATTCAGACCCAAGAGAAGAAATCTTCGTCCCAATCTAGTTACAGTCTATTCTCGTAACAAGAGACTTATAGGCAATTTCCTCCTTCCTCGATCTTTGGCTAGCTGTTGGACGAGAAACCAGTAGCTGCACAACCCTAAAAATATCAAAGAATCCTGGTTTCTCGATCATTGCTTTCGACACTGTTGCACATGGCAGTTCCAACCTCTGGTATATCTGGCTGCAAAACTCGGGTAGCACGTAAAATTTGCGAGAAAAAACGCGGAACCTTGATAGTTGTGTGAGAGTTAAGACATGTTTTCAAAGTGCAGATAAATCTGATGACCATTAGTGGCCTTTCTCCGAAGTATTCCGGTAGTGTATATCTGCCAGATGCATTGTATCAGATTAATGTATCAACCATGACTAGCATGATACCCGATACCTTTCGACTTCGAGAAGAGAATCCAACAAAGTGGAAATTGAAGAGTATACAGAAGTCCCCGGGTCGATTCAAGATGAAGGAGAGATTTTAACAGGTGGGTAAGGAAGCTTTATGAAAGGGGAATTTCAACGAGAGAGAGAGAGAGAGAGAGAGAGAGAGAGAGAGAGAGAGAGAGAGAGAGAGAGAGAGAGAGAGAGAGAGAGAGAGAGAGAGAGAGAGAGAGAGAGAGAGAGAGAG